>PVKS010030582.1:0-24267 GCA_004027875.1 Aplodontia rufa
TGGTGAGAAGTCTCTATTTAGCTCTTTGGCCCATTTATCAATTGGGCTGTTGGTGTTTTTGTAGCTGACATTTTTGAGGATTTTATAGATTCTGGATATGAGACCCTTGTCTGAGGAATCAAAGTCCATGATACTCTCCATTTCAGTAGGAAACCTCTTGACTCTTTTGATTGTTTCCTTGGCAGTACAAAAGCTTTTTGGCTTTATGGCATCCCATTCACTGATTTTTGACTTTACTTCCTTCACTTTCGGAGACCTGTTGAGAAAGTCTTTGCCTACTCCTAAATGTTGAAGTGTTGGACCAATTTTTTCTTCTATCAATTGCAATGTAGCTGGTTTGATACCAAGCTCCTTAATCCATTTTGATTTGATTCTCCTGCAAGGAGAAAGATATGGGTCTAATTTCAACTTTCTGCAGGTGGATGACCAGTTTGTCCAGCACCATTTGTTGAAGAGGCTGTCACTTCTCCATGTAATATTTTGTCCCCCTTTGTCAAAAATCAGATGTTTAAAGATTTGAGGATTTCTTTCGGGGTCTTCTATTCTATTCCATTGGTCTTCTTCCCTGTTTTGATACCAGTACCATGCTGTCTTTGTTACTATGGCCCTATAGTATAGGAAAACAACAGTCTTAATGAAAATGTTGTGACCAGAGGCTTATAGAAATCTAATCCTCCAGATTTTCCCCACAAGTAAGCAGTCAGCTTTGCAATTCCAGTGTGTTTGGAAACAACTAGAATATAATTGCCACAAATAATGAGATAGTAACTCTCTATATGTATATATGCATCCATGTGCACAAAGAGATATATTGATACATTAATGCTCATATATGCATGCGTGAATTAGTATGCATACATAGATTTCCCATCTCTGTCCACTAATGGGCCCTGGGATGACCTAAAAAAAATAATCAGATTGAAGAGGCTCAGAAGTTGCCCTAAAAGAGCAGCCAATGCACAAAATTGCAGAATTTTTTAAAATATTGTATTATAAGCAAAAAAATAGAATTTTCTAGTGTATATTATTATATATAAATTATTTAGCAGTTAATAAAAATATAAAATGGGTATTTCTCATAGAAGAGCAACAATAAATAAATGCAGAAGAAATGAGAGAAATACGAAATCATCTGAAAAAGACAATAATAACTGAAACAGGTAAAATCACAATAGAATGATAAACTGGTAAAATTTTAAGAAGGGGAATTGCATATTATCAAACTATCTCCTCCAAAGACTTGAGGAGATGTATGATTTGGAGAAAACTAAGGATCTGCCATACAAAAGCAATGTGAATTTTGAATTTGATCTTCAACTATTAAGATTAGTAGTAAAACATCAATGAAATCCAAATAAAACTAACATTTTAGTTAGCAGCATTGCATAACATTATTTTCTTAATTTGATAATTAGATTTTTCACTTAATGGAAGTTGATTTAAAAAAAATACAGGAACTCTCTGAGCTATTTTTGCAACTCTTACTCATGCTTAAAATTATTGCAGAAAAAAAGAGTTTAATATCCTGGTGCCTGATCCTATCTTCTAAAGGCAGGGAACAGCAGCCATGAACGACTTCATAAGATAGCACACTTTATGGCTATACCATCTGCCTCTTATTCAAAGACATGTCTGTTCACCCCTTACTAGCAAAAAATGATCTAACTTACACAGACAGCACAGTTACTTGATGTCTGAATAATCCTTAGTATTTTGACAGAGCTGTGCAATGGCATCATTGAATAATCTTCTACCTTCCTGAAATCATGATCAATTTCATCCAGTGTGCTCCTGAAGAAAATTTTCATTGTATAGCCCAAAATATGACTACTTCATAAATATATCTTGCATGATCAGTTTTACAAGTCAAGCTGACTCAAGATTCCTAACCACATTCTTTCCCACTAAACTATTCAGGCTTTTTAAAAACAGAATTACTTTTCAATATATATATATATAATCAGAGAGAAATTAAATTACAAAAATAATCTATAAATACGCATTATCACTCTAAGATTTCAGTTTATCAAGGATCCTAGTTTTCCTTAATTTTCTTATAAATATTTTAAATAATAAGAAAACTATTCAGTGTATTCTGAGTTTCTTTCTTTGCGACTCTGGATTTTTAAATCAGTTAAATGTCACCATCACTATATGTAGACAAAAATCTATTACATTTCTTGGAAATACTCCAGTTACACCCAATTAGCTTACTTGATTTGTATTCTTCAAATAAGAGGTATGCAAGAAGTGTAACCATGACAAGGGAAAATATTTTATATGTTAAATCTGTCTGGAAAGAAGTGATAAGGAGGCGCTAAAGATTACTGCTTTATTTACTCTAGAAGATAAAAGAGGTTAGATACAATGTACAAAAGAATTAATGAATATGCTATAGATAAATTTTATCTTTTTCACTTATGTTTCTCTCCTTTTATAGATATTTATATTTATAATTATATATAATTGATTTATTAAGTTATCTCTTCAATATTGTAGATCAAAGATCAATATTACATGCCCAAATATTTTCTTTCTTTTATTATGAATATCAGAAATTGATAAATAGTATTTCTTCAATCATTTGGGGAAAATATGATCCAAGGGTTGCAATTCAAAATAAACTAAAGCTGTAGGAGCAATGATCCCTGACTTCTCCACAGCACAGAAAGGAGGCAGTGAAGGAACAGCTGACCAAAGAGGTGGTTTGACAGAATAAATTCTCTAAGACCTGATATTATGCAGTCTGAGTTCTGGAGAGATTAAAGTTTGGTGACCAGTGTGGAAAATAAAGGCAGAGTTCCTTAACCCAGGATCCTTGACTAGGGTGAGGATGGGGGAGGACCAACACAGGGAAAAAGTGAGAGGGGCAAAGCACCTAAGCTAACTCCCTTAACAACAACTGGAAATAAAAGCAGACTAAATTAAAATGTGACAGGAGTGGCAGGGTCATAGAGAGATCAAGTAGTTTAACCCAAATCATGAACAGAAAGCCACGCAGTGCATGGTACCCATTCTTTGGAGCCCACAGCAGACCAGCAACACTAAAATAAACCAGCACTACATTTCCCCATCTCCAGATAGCAACAATTGAACCATAGGAAGTACCCTTGCAATAGGATGTCTCAATAATACATCTAGGAAGAATTTCTAGCAGAATTGTCACTAGCCAGAATTTGCTGAAATGCTCTCCCTCTCACTGTGAACAAGGAGAGTGTACTATAGTGGACACTTTTGGAAGTGCTAGCTTACACCAGTGCTCCACACAGCCTCTGCAGGAGCCCCTGCAGACATGGAGCAGATGTTTGTGATTTATGGTGGTGGGAAGGGAGAGCTCAGATCCAGGAAAAACGGCAATCTCAGTCCTGGACAATGGAGAGGGAAATGCCCAGATTGAGCCTCCACAACCACAAGAATCATCCTTGCAGGAAGCCACCCAGCTCTTTGAAAAGGATCCTGTGTTGAGGTTGTGGTTACATGGTGACCCACAGCAATGAGAGAAATATCCCATAGCCCTGTGTTCTAAGCTTCTGCACATGATAGAAACAGCCAACAGACACATTACACCCTCTGAGCAGCCAGACTCAGGCTCCTGGGCTAACAAATGAGATCTGACTGGTGGGAGTTTCATAGCAACTAGCCAAGTGGCTCCTGTGCTCCCCCAACTCTAGAAGGATCTAAAGCCAAACAATGATGGACATATGCTACATACCCCAAATCCAGATTACATCTAAATCAAGATTCAATAAGACTTTTCTTTACCTCAACACAGTTTACTATGAATAACTCTAATGTCAATTTTTATTATATATAAATCACTCTACCTTTTGATTTGATTGCTGTTAACTTCATTGCCAGCATTGTACCTTCAATCCATTTGATTGTATTTCTTCTAATTTTTGAAGCATTAATTGGAGACATTCTCTCTTTCTTCCTAACTCAGGCTTATACTTGCTCCTCCTATACATTTTTCCCTGTTACATCGCCTGTTACTGCCTCAAATCACTCCCCCATCCACTTTTTTCTCCTTTTTACATTGCTGTATATTATTATTTTCTACCTTTCTTTCTTCTCTTTCTCCCTCCTTTTGCTCAATTTCTCCTGCCTGCCCTTTTCAGCCCCTGTATAGTGTAATCACTTTTAATATCTTTAGTAACTACATTTTCAACTTATTCCAAGACATTACTACAAGTTTACAGACAGATTAGAGGACCTGTATAGAACACTATCAATAGATTTCTGTTTTTCTAAGGTTGATTAGTATATGGCTTCATATATTAGTATATGAAGTGATTGCAGTTAATAGGATTTTAGTGTCTTTCCTCAATGTGGTGCTGATACTGGGAAAAGCAGAATATACACATTGAATAAAAGAATCAGTACCTGGGAGTTGCCTCAGCCTGGGACTCTTAAGAAAAGAAAATCACTAAACAGTTCCTTGCATAAATGAAGAAGCAATAATCATATCACCAGATGGGTAGATGTAAGCAATATGAAAATGAAAGGGAATAACCAACCCCACATCACTTAAATAATTGATCCAATGGATAGATACCACAGTGGAGTAAATGTCAGAGAAGGAATTTAAAAATTTCATAGCTGAAATGTTCAATGAGCTTAAAGAGAAAAAATATAGAACTGAAAAATCATTTCAATAAAGACACAGAAATGCTACCAAAAAAAATCAAATGAAAGACCCAATAAATCAAATTCAATAAAAAGCATCACCAATAGACTAGACCACTTTGAAGATAGATTTTCTAGCCTTTAAGACAAAGTATATAATTTTGAAAACAAAGTTGACCATAAAGAAAAGATGCTAAGAGACCATACCAGAATACTCAAGACATCTGAGATAACACTAAGAGAAAAAATTTAAGAATCACTGGAATAGGGGCTGGAGTGGAGGCTCAATGGTTATTGTGCTTGCCTACTATATGTAAAGAACCTAGTACCACGAATACACAACTAAGTGTCAGAAAAACAAAATCCAGATAAAAAACATAAATAAAATTGATTCTTTCTCTCTCACACACACTCCCACTATCTTGAAAAAAATCAATGGAATAGATGGAGGCTCCAAAATGCATAATGTATACAACATTTTCAATAAAATAATAACAGATAATTTTCCAAATCCTAGAATGGAAGAAAATCCAAATACAGGAAACACATAGAACTCCAAAGAGGCAAGCTCAAAATAGATGATCTCCAAGAAACATTATAATGAAAATGCCTAATATATAAAATAAAGATAGAATTTTAAAAGCCACAAGAGAAAAATGGTAGGTAACATTTGGATTTCAAATGTTTTCTCAACCCAGATACTAAAAGTAAGACGCTTTGAATAATGTATACCACACCCTGAAACAAAATGGTTGTTAACAAAGATTAATATAACCAGCAAAACATACCTTCAAAATCAAAGATTAAAGAAAAACCTTCCATGATAATCAGAAACTAAAAGAATTCATAATCATTCTGCCTATAAAACAGAAATACACACATTGAAATATTTCATGCAGGAGAAATTAAAAACAGAAATGAAAAACAAATAAGAACAAATTGCACTAGGTGATCAATCAATTAAAAGAGAAGTAAGCATTACAAATAAATCTGAATCAAGCATTTGAAATATGTAAAAATGTCAGGAAATAAAAATCATCTCCCTGTAATAACATTGAAGGAAGTTCTAAGAGGAAAGATGGGACTGAGTTCCTACATTTAAAAAACAGAAAGGTGCCAAATAAATAATCTGAATTTACAGCTCAAGTCCCTAGAAAAAGAACAAACTAAAATCAAAATCAATAGGAAATATGAAATAATTAAAATCAGAAAAGAATTACTGAAATTGAGAATAAAAAATAATAAAAAAGATCAATGAAATAAAAAGTTGGCTCATTGAAAGAATAAACAAAATTGATAAACCCTTACTCAAATTAATGAAAAGAATGGGAGAAGACTTAAATAACAAAATTAGACTTGAAAAAGGAAATATCAACACAGGCACTACTAAAGTCCAGAGGATCATCAGAAACTATTTTGAAAATTTATATTTCAAAAAACTAGAGAATCTCAAAGATACTGACAAATTCCTAGAGACATATGACCTACCAAATTAGAACCATGATGACACAAAAAAATTAAACAGACCAATGTCAAGCAATGAAATTCAAATAGCTATTAAAACTTCTCTAACAAATAAAAGCCCAGAAAAAGAGTCTCAGCTGAGTTCTATCAAACCTTTAAAGAAGAACTAATACCAATCTCCCCAAATTATTCCATGAAATAAAAAAGGAGAGAATACTGTCATATTCATTTGATGATGTCACTAACACCCTAATACCAAAATCAGACAAAGATACATCAAGGAAAAACAACCACAGACCAGTGTCTTTGATCAATATAGATGAAAAAATCTTAATAAAATATTGGCAAATAGCATTTTAAAACACATGAAGAAGATAGTACACCATGATCAAGTGAGTTTCATCTCAGGGAGGCAAGGTTAATTCAACATATGCAAATCAATAAATATAATTGATCACATAAATACAATTAAGAACAAGAATCACATGAATCACAATAGAGGAAAAGCATTTGACAAAGTCCAGTGCCCATTCATGTTTACAATACTAAGAGAAACTAGGGATAGAAGGAACTTATCTGAACAATTTAAAGGTAATATATGACAAAGTCAAGGCCAATTCTCACTGTATGGAGAAACATTGACACATTCTTCTAAAATAGGAATAAGACAAAGAGGTCCACTCTCAGAACTCCTACTCAATATGGTCTTTGAAACTCTAGTCAGTACAATCAGGCAAGAGAAGGAAATTTAAGGGATAGAAATAGGAAAATAAAGTTCAAATGATCTGTTTGCTGATGCAATGTTCTTATATTTAGAAGACTTCTCCACACAAAAAAAAAACTCCACCAGAAAACTTCTAGCGATGATAAATAAATTCAGTAAAGTAGCAAGATTAATCAATAACTTTCCTATACTCTAATAACGAATCTTCTGGAAAAGAAATTAGGAAAATTATAACATTTATAATAACCTCAAAAAGAAAATAAAATATATGAAAGTAAATTTAATTGAGAAGGCAAAAGACCTCTACAATGGAAACCATAGAACACTGAAGAAAGAAATTAAGAAGACCTTAGAAGATGGAAAGACCTTCCATGTTCTTGGATAAGCAGAATTAATATTGTCAAAATGGCTACACTACCAAAAGCATTATAATAGAGTGAATGCAATCCCCATCAAATACCAATGACATTCTTCATTGAATGAAAAAATATAGCAATGCTGAAAGTATCACAATACCAATCTCAAATTATATTATTGAGCTATAGTAATAAAAATATTATGGTATTGGCACCAAAACAGACAGAAGATCAAATGAATAGTAGAGAGCACACAGAGACAAATCCCCACAGATACAGTCATCTGATGCACAGTAAAGGTGCCAAAAACATATATTGGAGGAAAATTGGCCTTTTTAACAAATAGTTCTGGGAATCCAGATATCCATATTGACAAGAATGAAACTTGACCCCTTTTACCCTGAACAATAAACAACTCAAAGTGGCTAGAAGACCTAGGAATTATACCAGAAACTCTGCAGCTGCTGGAAGAAAATGTAGGCTCAGCACTCCAACATATTGGCAAAGGCATTGATTTTTAACAAGACTCCCAAAGCATGAGAAATAAAACCAAGAATCAATAGGTAGGATGGCATGAAATTAAAAATCTTCTTCACGGCAAAGACCTTGAAGAGATAGCTTACAGAATGGAAGTAGATCTTTGCCACCTTCTCAGGGGATTAATATTCAGAATATATTAAGACCTCAAAAACTTAACACCAAACACTAAATAACCCAGTTAATAAATAGACAAAAGAGCTAAACACTCATTTATTTCCCATATATAAAAAAGCAGGGGGTGGGATGAAGAGAGGGCAAGGGATAAAACTGAAGACCAAATTAGAACAGGTTAAACTCCATGCTTCTCTAATTATGCATAATCTTATGTCAAGTAAATGTTAAAAAAGAAGCAGTAAAGAAATTTAAAAAAAGAAGAAGAAAAAAATTTTCAAAAAAATTGATGAAAAAATGTTCAACATCTCTATCAGTCAGGGAAATATAAATCAAAACTACATTGAGATTACATCTCTCTCCACACAGAAAGGAACTGATCAAAAATACAAATAATAAATGTTGGTAAGGATGTTGGTGGGACTGAAATTAGTACAAACACTCTGGAAAGTAGTATGGTAGTTTTTCAAAAAACTAGGACTGGAACCACTGTATTAAACATTGATATATCCCACACCTTGGCATATATCCAAATGTTCTAAAATTGGCATACGGATGTAGCCACATCAATGTTTACAGCATCACTATTCATAATAGTCAACTGTGGAATCGAATTGAGTGTCCATCAACAGATGAATGGCTAAAGACAATGAGGTACATATACACACGATGGAGTTATTAATCATAAGAATGAAATAATGGCATTTGCCAGTAAATGTATGGAATTGAAGACATCATACTAAGTAAAATAAGAGATGCAGAAAATCAAAGATTAAATGTTTTCTCTGATATGAGAAATCTAGACCAAAATAAGGAAAAGAAAAGCAAAAACTGGGAGTGTAATTCCATGAAAATAGAAAAGAGATCAGTAGAGTATAGGAAGGAGATTGAGGAAGAGGAAAGAGGGATTGGGAAAAGGAAGAATAGTGGCATGATTTTGATCAAAGTTTCCTAGGTACATATATAAATATATCACAGTGAATCTCACCCCTTTTTGTATATCTACGAGGCACAATTTTTAAAAAACTATAAATTAATAGATAAAAAAATCATTAGAGTAGAGAAAAGGGAACGGGGGACTAAAGAGGAGTGGGAAAGGCTAAGTACTAGGGAAAGAATTAGAGCAAGCTATATTACATGCTTGTATAATTTTGCCAAAATAAAACATAACATACAGTAATTCAATACTATTATGTAAAACTAAAGTGAATAAATAAAAATAAACTAAAGCTAAAATACTTTAGCTTATCATTACTAAAGGGGCTTTATCATTACTAAGCTCCTGTAACATACAATAGATTTATGATAACCTTGAATCTTTGATGGGATTGTTTTTGAAAGATTGTATTAAGAGATTTAATTGATGTTCTTAAAATGTTTTAATTGATGTTTTACAGACACGTCTATGGTATAATTCACTGTTATATATTCATGTATGTATATAGCATAATTTTCTCTACTTTTGCAGTTTATATTTGACTATGTAAACAAATTTGAGAAGACTTTAGCTAGACCAGTTGGAAAAAAGCCTCAAAGAAAATAAATTCAGAAATGAAAGAGGAAACATAGTGGTTCATAACAAAGAAATATGAAAAACCATCAGAAGTAATTAAGGATGATTATACACCAGAAAATTGAAAAATTCAGAAGAAATGGATAAATTCCTACGCACATAAAACCTTCCAAGAATGAATCATGAAGAAACAGACAATCAGAACAGTTAAATAAAATAAGGAGATACATTCAGCAATAAAAAGTCTTCCATTAAAGAGAGAATTCAGGACCTGATAATTTCATATAGGAATACCAACAGATATTTGAAGAACTAATACCAAAGCTCCCTTCCAAAAAAAATGAAGAGGAAATACTTCCAAATTTACTTATTTTACAAAGCCATCAGTGATTCCAAAGTTGGACAAGGACACTTAGAGAAAAGAAAATTATGTCAATAACCTTAACGAATATAGATTCAAAATCCACCCCCACACACAAATATCAACTAAACACATTGAACAACACACTGAATCATTCACCATAAACAAGTGCAGTTCATTCTAGCATCTCAAGGATGATTCATCTTATACAAATCTATAAGCATGATACAGCACATAAACAAAATGAAGGACATAAATCTTATGATTTATCATTAGATAGAGAAAGCACATTGGCAAAATTCAGTATCCCTCCATAATAAAAGGTCTCCACAAATCATTCATAGGAAAAATGTACCTAATTACAATAAAGACCACATATGAGAAATCCACAGCTAACATATTCAATGCAGAAAAGTTGAACACTTTTCCTCTGAATTAGGAACAAGAAAAGACTAACCACTCTGTCATTTCTATTCAACAAAGTACTGTAAGCATTCACCAGGGCCATTTTCAAGAGAAAGAAAAAAAGGGCATCTATGTCAGAAAAGAAGTTAAACTATCCTTATTTGCAGAAGACACAACCAGATATACAGAAAACCCTAAAAACTCTACCCCAAAGCCATTAGAGTAAATAATTTCAATCAAGTTGCAGGAGATAGTATTAATACACAAAAGTCAGTAGCATTTTATACACTAGCAATGACTTTCCAAAACAAAATCATGAAAACAATACAATTTACAATAGCTGTAAAATAAAAAAGGTACAAGAAAAAGTTACAAAAGTGAAAGACTTACATATGAAAACTATAAAGTTTTGATGAAAATAATTGAAGAAGACACAAGTATACGGATTAGAAGAATTATATTGCTAAAATATCCACTTTACCAAGGTGATGCACAGATTCTATGCAACACCTATAAAAATTCCAATGACATTTTTCACAGTCATGGGAAAAAATCCTAAAATTTTATGTAACTGCAAAAGAATGCAAATAGACAAAGTATCCATGAGTAAAAAGAACAAAGATGGAGGGATCACAGACCTAACTTGAAATTGTCCTACAAAGCAATAGTAACCAAAAGCGTGATAGTGGGGTAAAAGAAAAAAAAGGCACATAAACAGAAGAGAGAGCTTTCTAATGATTCTGACAAGTACGCCAAAAATTCACAATGGGAAAGGACAGTCTCTTCAACAAATAATATTGAGAAAACTAGCTATCCTCACAGAGAAAAATTAAATTACACCTTTATTTCACCATATATAAAAACCTTCTCAAAACAGCTTAAAGACTTCAGTGTGACACTTGAACCTATAAAATTACCAGAAGAAAGCATGGAAGAAGGGCCGAAGCTGTGGCTCAGTGATTACAGTGCTTGCCTGGCATGCATGAGGACGCTAGCTCAAACCCCAGCACCACATACACAACGAACTGTCAGAGTAATGAAAGCCACATGAAAAACTAAATAAAATTAATTCTGTCTTTCTCTCTTTCTCCCATTGTCCTTCTCTCTTTTAAAAAAAATGATTACATCAAAACAAAAGGCTTCCACACAGCAAAGGAAGCAATAAAAAAGTGAAAAAAAATTACATATGAGATCCGATAAAATATTGGTACACCATCACAGCTAAAAAGAGGTTCATAACTCATATAAAGAAATCATACAGCTCCACAGCAAGAAAGAAAACTTATTACAAAATGGGGAAAGTATCTGAACAGACTTATCTCAAAAGAAGAAATGAATATAACCAAAAAAGTTTGAGAGGTAATGCATACATTAATTAGTTGGATCTAGCAATTCCACAATATATACAATTTTTGCTTGTTAGTTAAAAGATAATTGTTTTCATTGGCATTTGGAGGAGAAAAACCAGGTCTCACAGTTTTAGTATCCTCTTCTTTACACTGAAAAACTTCCAGAGAAATTTAAGAAATAAATTTTAATTAAAAATAATTTTCTTAGCTGGATGTGGTAGCATGTGCCCATAATCCCAGCAGCTTAGAGGAAGAGGCAGGAGGATTGCAAGTTCAAAGCCAGCCTCAGAAACGTGGCGAGTCCCTGAGCAACTTAGTGGCACCCCATGTCAAGACAAAAAATAAAAAGGGTTGGGGGTGTAACTCAGTAGTAAAGCACCCCTGTGTTTAATCCCCTACCAATAATAGTAATAGTGATAATAATAATAATTTTCTTAAATAGCATTATAATTAACTTATGGGAATATTTAGGAGAAAGTGACATCCTGAGAATAGTGGACTCATTAAAAGGAGTATGACATGTGTGGTTTTAATCTAGTTTTCAGTCACATGGTATTTACCAAGGAATTTTTAAATGTAGGTTCTGATCTCTCAAAAATATATTATTGGAAAAAATTAAAAATAAATGGTTTATTGGGGAATTTTTATAATTATATTGAGTGCTATCATATTTTAATTATATTTTAAAATTTTTTACTATTTTAATAAAGGAAAGTATGGAATTATCAAAACATCATTTGACTGAGTATGTGATTTAGAAGGCATTTTCCATATCATGAAATAGATCTGTCATCAAGAAATACAACAGTGATTTGGGAAGTATATTTGGCTTTTAAAAATTCATTCAACAGTAGTTTACTACAAAGTTTAAAATTCATTTATCTAAAGCTTTTTCACAGATTATAAACTTTTTAATCTATTTCTCTTTTTATCAAATACCAACTGTAGTAATAACCAGAAAGTTTTTACTTTTCAGTGAAGCCAGAGAGACTTCCCAAAGGGTAAGTACAACCAGAGATGAAAAATAAGTCTTTGTATTTTGCTATTATTAGACTCTTTGTTTATATCTGAGGTCTGCAGTCCTCATGGACAACAGCCCAAGAGCCTGCACATAATTGACTTTATGATTACTTCTCTCTCAGTGGAATCCATCAAAGATGAGAAAAACCTTAATGCGGAAGTACTCTAGAAACAAGTTTCATGGGAGGAAAAATAACTGAGACCATCACAGACAACCACTACTCTGCCAGATAATCGAAGTCTGGATGATACAAGATTGCCAATGTCCTTAAATATCCGTGGTTATCCCTTATCCTCATTTTAAGATGTATAAAACATACCAGGATTCAGAAAAAAAGATCTTTCTTTACAGGAATGCCTTAGGTTTACGTGTCCTGACTACAGAGAGAGACCCTTTTAACTTAATTGACTCAGCCTTGGTAGAAAGACATCTCTTGCAGTGTAAGAATGTTTGCCAGCTTATCACTCCACTTCAAAAGGGGAGTTAAATGATTATGGCATCTTTCAATTAACAAACACTAATGGAAGTAAAAGATTCATAATGAGACAGTAAAATGCATTCATTTAGGGAGTGTATTTATATATGCTTGGAAATAGTCTTATAGAATTGTACTTTTCTAGCCTTACCGTTTGTTTGATGCTATTAATTTTATCATGCTAAAAAATCATCTCTACTGTTTTTCTATTTTCAAAGATTGCTTCACTAATAAGGAAACTAAATAGATCAAAGTAGAACAGGGTAAAAATATTTTTTGAATTGTTATTCTCACGTAATGATTCAAAGACTTTGTTATCATAAAATAATGGCTATGGATACCATGGTATAGTTACATGTAATATTCCTATTTGTAATATATGTAATACTGCTATTTTAGATACAAATGATTAACTATAAATAATAGCAAAAAATAAGGATGTGCAAGAGTGAAACAATAAAATGTGCTTCTTTCCTAAGATCCATACAAAATTTTGATTTAAACACAAAAACCATTGAGCTTGAAAGAATTACAGTTTCAGAACCCTAGTGACTTTGAATGCAAACTCATGCTCCTTGACATGAAAATTAATTTATGTGCCGTATGTCATCTGTAAATATTCTATTTCTACACTTAAAATAAGATTTATATAACTGGAGTCAAAGCAAAGAGTTTGTTTATTTTGCCTTATGCCTCTCATTAGGTTTCTGCCATGGGTGACAGGGGAAGAAGCAACCACACAGAAGGGGCTGACTTCATTCTTGTAGGCTTTGAGGTCAGCCCAGAACTCCATCTTCTCCTCTTCCTGATATTTCTGCTTGTATATGTCATGATCCTTCTAGGGAATGTTGGGATGATGGCCATTATCATGACTGATCCCCGGCTGAACACACCAATGTATTTCTTTCTAGGCAACCTGTCCTTTGTTGATCTCTTCTATTCATCTGTTATTGCACCCAAGGCCATGACCAACTTCTGGTCTGAAAGTAAGTCCATCTCCTTTGCAGGTTGTGCAACCCAGGTCTTTCTATTTGCACTCTTCATTGTGACTGAGGGATTTCTCCTGGCAGCCATGGCTTATGATCGCTTCATTGCCATCTGCAACCCACTCCTCTATTCTGTTCAGATGTCAGCACGTCTCTGCACTCAGTTGGTGGCTGGCTCCTATTTTTGTGGCTGCATAAGCTCAATTCTTCAAACCAGTGTGACATTTACTTTATCCTTTTGTGCTTCTCGGGTCATTGACCACTTTTACTGTGATGCTCGCCCACTTCAGAGATTGTCTTGTTCTGACCTCTTTGTCCACAGAATGGTATCTTTTACCTTAGCTACCATCATTATCTTGCCAACAATCACGGTCATTATTGTTTCCTACATGTATATTGTATCCACAGTTCTAAAGATTCGCTCTGCCGAGGGACGTAAGAAAGCCTTTTCCACTTGCAGCTCTCACCTGGGGGTCGTGAGTGTGCTGTATGGGGCTGTCTTTTTCATGTATCTCACCTCTGACAGGTTTCCTGAACTGAGCAAAGTGGCCTCCTTATGTTACTGCCTAGTCACGCCTATGTTGAACCCTTTGATTTACTCACTGAGAAACAAAGATGTCAAAGAGGCTCTAAAAAAACTTCTAGAGAAGAAAAATGCTATACTATGATTATTATTTCTCTTCCACCAGTTGTATTTAGGTTATTTTATACCTCTTGTGGCCATTAATGAGTTATTCTCCTGAATATGGCAAAAGTACTATTTACTTTTTTCCAGGAGATGTGTGCTTCCCAAAGGTTATTTTTCCCCTTCTGAGATATAATTAATCCTGAAAGTCCTGGACATAGGAGATGTCCCAAATGTTAGGGAAGAATTTTTAATGATAAACCCACCCAGTGATCTCCAATAACATTCTCTTTCACTGAATTGATGTATATGTGAATAATGTATTCACGTTTTATTCTGGTCAAACAAATCTTTATCTAGTATTTGTCTTTGAGCTTGTCCTTCCCTCCTATATGCAATCACGGATAATTGACAAAAATGCCTATTTTTTAAATATTATATTCTTCCAATTTTATAACTAGTTCCATTTTTATGTGTAGTGGTAATTAAATGTTCACTTTGGTTAAATATTTTGTATGTGTTATACAAAGAGGAAGTAGTAATAATGATGATCCAGCAATAAATAATTCCACTATATACATTAACTTTGAAAGTTGTATATCTAGCATGCCGGGCACTGTGAAGTACTCTGAAGTACCTAGTTATTGAATTCTAATTAAAAACAATAAGGCAGAAAATAGAAAACTACAAACACTTCCTTGAGCACTCATTCCCTTAATTTGAATCTTTATAATTTTGTCTTATGTTAATTATTGCCAACTAACAATTTAAAAGGTAATCAGGGGAGTCATCAAAACAGAGTGTGGCCTCATATTGCATATGCTGGTCATCCCATCTTAAATCCTTTGATTTACTCTGTAAAAAATAAAGATACCAAAAAAGCTCTGAGAAAGATCCTGGAGAAAAATTTGTTCCCACTGGTGCCTGTTAATAATACAGAATAGTGGGTTTCAGTGTGGCTTATCTGTACATTCATATAACATCGTTTGATCAGTTTCACTTCCGGGTGTTCTCCTTTCCGTCCCCTCCACCTCCCTTTCCTCTACTCTGTCTCCTTCTGTTATGAGAAATGTTTTGTCTTTTTTTCTCTTTACCTTCCACGTATGAGAAAAATACATAAGATATTTGAATTTCTGAGTCTGGTTTATTTTGCTTAGCTTGATACCCCCTAGTTCCATCTATTTTCCTGAAAATGACATCATTTCATTCTTTTTTATGACTGAATTAAAATCCTGTTGTGCATATATACCACATCTTATTGATACATTCATTTGTTGATGGACATCTAGAGAAGCATTGTTAATAATGAACTCTCTTTCACTGATCTCCAATAACATTTTATTTCAAAGAATCAATGTGTATGTCATAGTGTTTTTATATTTTATTGTACTGTTCAAACAAATCTTCATCTAGTATTTGGGTTGGTTTTTACAAAATGTGCTGTACTAAACATGGGTATGCATGTATCTCTAAAGTAGACTAACTTTTAATTCTTTGGATAAATACCAAGGAGTAATAAAGCTGGATAATGGGTATTTCATTTTTTTATTTTTTCAAGATCTTTCTTACTGATTTCCATAGTGGTTGTACTAATTTACATTCTAACAACAGTAGGTAAAGTTTCCTTTTTCCCTGTATCCTCCAGTTTTTATTTTTATTTAGTATTCTTGATTATTGTCTTTCTGATTTTAGTGAGAAAGAATCTTGATGCAGTTTTGATTTGCATTTTCTTGGTGGCTAAAAATGTTCAACATTTTTTCATAAAATTATTGGCCATTTGTACTTTTTCTTTGGAGAAATGTCTCTGTAGTTAATTTTCCCACTAAATGGGTTATTTGGGAAGTTTATTGTTGCTATTACTTCTGTTTTTTGGTGTTGAGTTCTTTGAGTTGTTTATAAATTCTGGGTTTGAATACTCTCCCTAGAGAATAGGGAGCAAAATTTTTGCAATTACATAAGCTGTTTCTTCACTCTATGTTTCTTTTGCTTGCAGAAGCTTTTAAATTTGATGCCACATTTCCCCCACATTTTCTATTGGTGCATTACAGTTGCACATATTGACAGGATCTGTTGCTCCATATTTGTACATGCACACAGTATAGCAATATAATTTAGACAGTATCAGTATCCAGCCTTTTTTGATTCTTGATTTTATTTCTTGCACTTTTGGAATCTTGCTAAGGAATCTGGTACCTAAGCCAATATTTTGGAGCATTGACCCTGTTTTCTTTTAGCAGTTGCCAAGTTTCTTGTCAAATTCCTGGGTCTTGATCCACTTTGAGTTGACTTGAGCAGGATGAAAGATATGGATCTAGTTTCATTCGTGTGTGTGTGTGTGTGTGTGTGTGTGTGTGTGTCCACCTTTCCTAGCACCATTTGCTTAAAAGGCTGGCTTTTCTCCCACATTTGTTTTTGGCCACTCTGTCAAGTGTCAGATAGCTGTATCTATGTGGGTTTGTCTCTGCATCTGCTCTTCTCTTCCTTTGGTCTTGCATGTTGCTGCCAACACCATGCTATTTTTGTTTCTATAACTCTGTAGAATAATTTGAGATTTGGTATTTTGATGCACCTATCATTGAAGTTCTTGATCAACATTATTCTGGCTATTCTGGTTGTTTTATACTTCCAAATTAATTTTAGGGCTCATTTTTCAAGGTCTGTGAAGAATTTCAACAGAATTTTAATAGGGATTTCATTTAATCTATATAGTGCTTTTGAAAATATGGCTGTTTTGAAAATATTAATTCTGCCTATCCAAAAACATGGGAGATCTTTCTACCTTCTGAAGTCTTCTTTAGTTTCTTTCTTCAATGTTCTATATTTTTCACTGTAGAGATCTTTCAGTGCCTCAGTTTAATTGATTCCCAGGTATTTGGGGATTTATTTGGAGAAGGACAGTTTTCCTGATTTTTTTTCTCATTAGATTCACTATTGAAGTACAAGAAAATTATTGATTTTTGTATGTTAACCATATATACTGCTACTTTGCTGACTTTGTGTATCAGTTATAGAAATCTTATGGCAGTTTTTTTTTAGTATATTCTACATATAGGATCATGTCATTAATAAAGATATACTGACTTATTTTTTCCTATTCATGTCCCTTTAATTTGCTTCTTCTGCCTGATTGCTCTGGCTGGACTTTCAAGAACTATATTTAATAACATTGGGGAGAGTGAACATCCTTGTCTCACTCCTGATTTAGAAAAAAAATTATTTCATTTTTTCTTTGTTCAGTTTGATGATGGCTTTAGGCTTGTCATATACAGGCTGTGTAACATTGATGTAAGAGTCTTCTATCCCTAGTTTCTCTAGCACTTTTAACATGAATCAGTGCTGGATTTTGTCCAAAGCTTTTTCTGAATCTATTGAGATGGTTATGTGATTCTTGCTCTTAGCTCTATTTATGTGGTCAGTTACATTTATTGATTTGCACTGAACCAATCTTGCACCCCTGGGATGAAACCCACTTGGTTGTAGTATGCTATATCTTAATGTGTTTTAAACGCACTTTGCTAATATTGTATTAAGGAATTTTACATTGACTTTCATATGGGATTTGGTCTGTGATTTTCTTTCTTTGATGTGTTTTTGTTTAGTTTTGGTATCAGGGTGACGCTAGTTTCTTGGATGAATTTGGGAGTGTTGCCTCCATTTCTATTTCATGGAATAATTTGAAAATCACTGACATTAGTTCCTCTGTAAAGGTCTGGAAGAACTCAGCTGAGAATTCCTGTGGTCCTGAGCTTTTTTGTTGCTCCTGCTGTTGTTGGAAGGATTTTAATTGCTGCCTCAACGTCATTGCTTGATATTGGTCTTTTAAGGTTTTCTACAGCCTCTTGTTTTAATTTGGTTAGATTGTGTATATAAAAAATTTAATATCTTCAATATTTTCCAATTTTTTAAAGTACAATTTTCAAAAGAGTTTCTAATGAGTCTCCAGATTTCTGTAGTGTCTTTATTGATGTCTACTTTTTCATATCTAATTTCATTGACTTGGATCTTTTATGCTTGTTTTTTTGCGGGGGGATTCATTTAGCTAAGAGTTTATCAATCATGTTTATCTTTTCAACTAATCAACTGCTTTTACATCTAAATTTTGTATTTTTTATTCTCAACTTTATTATTTTCTGATCTGAACTGAATTATTCCTTTCTTCTTTGGATTTTGGAATTAATTTGTTCTTACTTTTCTAGGGACTTGAGGTATATCACAATTATTTATTGGAATCTTTCCATTTTTTAATGTAAATGCTCAGTAGTATAACTTTGTTCATAGAACTTCCTTCATTCTGCTCCAGAGATTTTGTTATGTTGTTGTCTCCATTCTTGCTGTTCCTGTTTACAATAATTTCTTAACTCATTTCTTTTATCATTCTTCATTCAAAGGAGTATTGTTCAGTCTCCATGTGTCTATGTGATTTCTATAATTGTTCTTGCTGTTGGACTCCAATTTTATTCCATAATGATCTGATAAGATACATGGAGTTATATCAGGTTTTTGGGTTTTTGCTGTTGTTGTTGGTTTGTTTTTTATTTGCTTGTTTGTTTGGATTTGCTAAAATTTACATTGTGGCTTAGAATGTAGTCTTTTTTGGAAAATGTTCCTTGAGCTGCTGAGAAGAAAATGAATTAAGACAAATGTTCCGTAGATATTTGTTGGATCCCCTTGGTTTATAGTATTATGTAGGTCAGAACTATCATTATTGATTTTACGTCTGGATGATCTATCTATTGCTGAAAGGTATGGGTTGAAATCACCCAATATTATTGTATTAATATCTATCTGAAATTTAATATCGAGAAATATTTTTAATATATAATTAGGTGCACTGACATCTGTGGCATAAATATTGCTACAATTACAGCTTCCTGTTGGATTGTTCCATTTACCAGTATATAGCAGTCTTCTTTGTCTCTTCTAATTAATTTTTGCATATGTCTATTTTATCAGATATAAGAATCACTACTGCTGTTTTTTTTTTTTTTTGGACATGACTTGCATGGAATATTTTTTCATCCTTTCCTTTCAGCCCATGCATTTATTTGCCTATCATCTCTTGCAAACATTTAGTTGAATCTTGTTTAGTTGAATTTTGTCAGTCTGTTTTAATTGAGGAGTCAAGACCATTTACATTCAGTATTATTATGGTTAGATATTTACTGTTTCTTGATATTTTGGTCTGTTTGCTGCATTTAATTTGGCCTTAATTTGGAATCATTATCATTTAGTTATTTGTTCTTCTAGAGTGGTTCAACCATTTGGGAGTTTGGGTCTTTGTTTTTTAATTCTTGTGTGTATAATATATCTTTAAGTGCTTTTGGTGGTGCTGGCTTAGTGGTTATGAATTCTTTACTCTCATTGTGTAAAGTTTTTATTTCCTATTTAATTCTGAAAGGCAGCATTATTGGATATAGAAGTCTTGGCTAGCAATTATTTTTGTTTAGAACTTGAAATATGTCAATCCAGGTACTCTTTGGTTTTAGAATCTGAGTGAAGAACACAGAAGTGAATCTTATTGGTTTGTCTCTCAATGTGACCTGATGTCATTAGCCTGAATCCCCATATTCTCTTCTGCTCCATTGACTCTCAATTTTGTCTCTGTATGTTGTCCCAGAGTTCTCACATACTCTGATTGTGATCCTTTATTTTTTCCTTTATTACATACTGAGTATTCAAGTTCATACACCCTGTCTTCAAGGCCTGTATCCCTGTCTTCAAGGCTGAAGTTCTATTTTCTAAGTAATCAAATCTGTTAGTGATACCACAAGGTGAATTTGTTGTATGATTCATTGTGTCTTTCATCTCTGGGAGTTCTGATTGGTTTCTTTTTAATATTTCTATTTCTTCACTTATGGTCTTTTGCTTCCTGTATTTGCTTTCTTAGTTCATTCCTTTGATTTTTTTCTAGCTCATTGAACATTTTAATAATCATCTTTTTATAGTCTTTGTAATTGCATTCACTTTCACATCTGTGTGCTCTTTCCTCGAAGGATTACAAATTTGTGGAGAGGGGAAACTGGTTTGCTTGTTCCTTCATGTTCTCAGAAGTCTGGATTTGTGCCTCTGTTAAATGGATTCCTCTTCCTCTTTTGTGTATGCATCCTTTTGTGTGTAGTTATCTTTTTTTGTTCTTGGACTTCTCTCTGTTTTTTGTATTTGAGTATGTGTCAAGGAGTGGGATGAGGACCTCTCAGGCTATTCCTCCTTAGAATGGGGTCATTGGTTTAGGTTTTTCCCCTCGTTCTATGTGTTAAAGTATTGTTAGAGCTTGAATAGGGCTAGTTCATGCATGCAATTATGTTTGCTGTTATTTGACTGAGTTGTGAGTGTAGCTCAGCACAGGATCTCTATCCTGTGAACTTTTAGCATCCCAGTTACTTCTCAGACCCTCTTACAAAAATGGGGAGTAAAGAAGAGCAAAAATGGTAGCACCCAGTATACAGCCTCAAAATAAATATCTGATGCTTACTATGACATCTATAACACTAATTGCCACATGAAAAGGAATGGTATGATCTGCATTTAACACCAGCACTAATAATAAACAGCTGTGAAGTAGATCTAACATTAAACAACTAGTGTCAATTACAGTATCTACCATATAAATAATCACAACTTGAACAGTGGGAGAAAGAAATTATTTAAACTAAATAGTTCTCACAACAAAATTACAATCCCTTAAGTGAGGAGAAGTTTAGGAAGACAAAATAAAGTTTGAAATATTTAAAACATTAACAGAGGGGAAGCAGGAGAGAGGTAGCAGGTGAAGAAGTAGGAGTAAAACATAACTAAAAGTAATAAAATAGAGATAGGAAGAAAGAATAACAGAATTTGACTATTATAAAAGGAACAAAATGAAGAAAGAGTAGTAAAATGATCAGTAAAAATAAAACTAAGAACAAACAAAAAAATCAAACCCGAACAAATTCACATTAAATTTTACCCTTCAGAGTCAAAACAAAGCTAAATAATAAGTGAGTAAAGAAAAAAAAGCAGTTTAAATGAAAGAAAAATTATATGAATATATATATATGCATATTATGTATATATGTGTGTATGATTTTTTTTCTAACCAACACAGTGAGAACACAAAAACACACAAAATGAAAACAGTTGGGGCAGGGACAGGAAAAATTCTAATGAAAAATGAGAGGTTTCTGCTGAGGTAGTCTAAACTGTTGGCAAGGATGGATGTTCATTGTTTGTGCTGTTATACCATTTGTTGCATTTCTTTTTTGGGATATGTACTACTTAGTTCAAATGTCCGTGTTTTAAAATCTGACTTCTGTGTTTCTCATCAAGCTGTCAGTCTTTGTGGCCTGCAACTCAGGCTGATTATAACAGCCTGAGTTTCCCATCTCACAGTTCAGGGTAGAATAAAATGAAGAGTACTGAAAACTGAAGTTTTGTCTAGACACATTATATCACTGCACTCCCAGAGCACAGCTGATGCAGAGTTCTAAATGGAAATTTCAGCAGCTGGGATTTCATTCTGATTGTCCTTTGGAATTTTGTAGAAAGGTATTTGAGATTAGATTCACACCCACTACTGTTGGGCAGAGACCAATCTTTGCTGGATGCCTGGGTCTCAGGGATCTCCCCAAAATTCCACTCTTAGAGCAGGGGATCTAACCTTCCATAGGGCCCACATATTCCACTGCCATGGAAGTTAATTTTCTAGGATCAGACCTGCAATGCAGACTTGCCTGTATGTTCAGTTTCTGGCCTCTTCCCAGCTGCTTGCATGGGATTCTAGCAACTCGGGGAACTGAAGCCTCTCTCTCCTCATTGATTTCCCTGGGCATAATCCAATCATCTTGGCATATGTTTCAGTCACACTGGTCCAAGCACACTCTGAACCCCACAACAAAGTTTGCTGGGACATGCTATTGATACCCTTTATGAACTCCTCATCTCCTGTCTGCCCATTTGTAGGTTCTCACCATGACTCTCCACTCAACAATCAAGAGAGGCTGATCACTTTTGAATAATCAACTTGCCCAACCACGTCTGTGTTAGTTAAGATCAGAATCACTCTCTATTCTACAGGTTCTCCCAAGCCAAATGTATTCACAGTGCTTTCTCCTCTTTCTGATTCTGTTACTCTCCCTTCTGTGGTGGACTGTTGGCACTGATGCTGCTGCTAACAAAGCCGACATATCTTTAATGTATTATTTCTTTCTCTATGTTCAAAGCTTCTAAATTTCTGTGTATCTATGATTGTTTTCCTGTCCAATGTTGAATTTCAGCAAATTTCCGCAGGTACCTACTTCATTGGGAAGCAATACAACTGTTGCCAGAATCTCCAAGTAAGGAACAACTGGAGAGTGCACCTTTCCTCTAATCCTCCATCTTCCTTCCCTTCAATTACATTTTAATGTAAATTGTGTAGTCTCAATTTACCACATTTAATTATTTATATTCTGTCAATCTTTACACATGTTCCTAAAATCCAGTATGGGAAATTTTGATATAAAAGAAGATTCTGCTAAAAATTTTGCAAGCATATAAATTGTTATGTTCTCAAGAGACATAAGTTATTGATAAAAGTTTTATTATATAGATTGATTTTTAAAATTATGCTGGTTTATTAATGCCCTTTGATAATTCAGACCCTCCTGGAAAGTGTAGAGATGACCTTCTTTGCAGATATAATCAAGTTGTAATCAGTCATATAGATGAAGGCAGTTTTCCACTTGTCTTTATTTAATAGGTCCACTATATGTATAATTTCAAATAATTTTGTCTTATGGACAAGCATCATATAAATACTCTTACAATGATGATTGTAATTAAATATGAGCATGTTTTGGCATATTACTCAAGTTCTTCACTTTGATCAATGATAAATTACTATAATGTATATAATTTTTAATATAGGTCTAGTGTTTCTTCACTGTGCACTCTGTATTTCTTAGCTCTTTATTATCAAAGTAATCTTATGAGTTGAATATTTTGTCTTCTAAAGAAATAATAAAAATAATCGATCCAAATTTCCATTTACTTTGAAATATTTATATGAAATATGTAACCCTGGGTTAAATATCAACTAAAATGAAAACTACATTAAGATTTCACCTCACACCAGTCAGATTGGCAAAAATGAAGAAAATAAACAATAATAGAAGCTGGAGGGGTTGTGGAGAGATAGGGGCACTAGCACACTGTTGGTGGAACTGTATAGCCCCTCTGGAAAGCAGTGTGGAGAATCCTCAAAAAATTAGGGTGAACCCACCATATGATCCAGCTATTCCACTCCTGGGTATTTTTCCAGGGGATTTAGAATCATCACATTACAGTGACACAGCGAAATCAATGTTTGTAGCAGTTTAATTTACAATAGCTAAATTATGGAACCAACCCAGATGCCCCTCATTGGATGAATGTATCCAAAAACTATGGTAAATATATACCATGGAGTTCTACTCAGCAATTAGAAACAATGATATTGCAGCCTTTGAAGGTAAATGGATGGCTATTGAAGAAATCATGCTGAGTGAAGTCAGCCTAACCCAGATAACCAAGGGTCAAATATCTTCACTCATCTGTGGAGGCTGGAGCTAGACCCTGGCCATTGTGAAATGTAGTCAACTCTCATGTTTTAAACCCTAAAAAGGTGTAGTGACATTCAACCTAACGCATTCGTAGAGATGTATTAGGAAGGTGGGGGAAGGGATAAATGGGGGTAGTTGGGGGAAGGCTCTAGGG
>PVKS010030583.1:0-24260 GCA_004027875.1 Aplodontia rufa
GGTACACTTCTAACAAGCACTGAATGTATGATTTTAATTTTAAAAAGAATTTTATATTTCATTCCAGAAGCATTTTTAAATTCTAAAATAGAATTGCGTTGTTATAGGTATAAACAAAAACAAAATAAAAATAAAATTTCCCATCTAAATTGGTTCTGTCCTTTCTTTCTCACTAGTTATGGAAAAATAACTAGGTTGGATAACTTGGCAGAGAAGATGAAACTGACCTAGAGGCCAAAGCAAGCAGATGAACAGGTCCCGTATTTAAGTCTGATGCTAATGCAAAACAAAGCAAAAGCAAACAACTCCCCTCTGCTTCCAGAGTGCTCAGGAGGAGAAGCAGCAGCTGGCTGTGCCTCCCTGAAGCCATTCCTCACCTACTAAATGACCCGACCTGGGGTCAAGAGAGCATCCTCCCAGAATCCATGTGGAAGGTGCAAGGACAGCAAGACCTGTCTTCTCTGGGTCTTGAATGTCCTGCTAAATCCCCCGCACACCCTCGGGCATTCTCCTTTGGCTCAGAGCAATGGCTCAACACTCATGAAGTATACAAATGTCTACTGATTATACCATCTTTATGTCCACCTATATTGATTTTGTTAATGCTTCTCTATTAGTTTTTGTTAAACTCAGTCTACTTATTTTTAGAAAGCAACTGCATATTTTATTATAAACAGAAAACCAGTAATCACCTGCCACTAACATAATAGAACAGTATATTAATAAACACAATCTCAATATTCTTGCTTATTAATACTCTCAGCCAGAAGCCTCATACTCTCCTTTTAAAGAGGGAAAATAGAAATTATTAGAGAATGCTAAAAACGTGACTGTGTTTATCATGGCATTAATTACTAGAGCTGAAATATGGAATGATCCTACCTACCCATTGAAAGATGAATGGATAAAGAAAATATGGTATAAATACGTAAGGAAAATTATCCAGCCATAAAGAAGAACAAAATGCTGTCATTTGCAGCAAAATTGGTAGAACTAGAAGATGCTCTCTCTCTTTTTGGAAGATAAAAGTCAGCCTAAATGTGGAATATATATTAACAGAGATTGGAAAGGTTGCATTTCATGGAGGGTGGGTAAAGGCAGGTTGCATTTTCTCACTTCAAACTATATGCATGCGTGGAAATACCATGCTAAATCCCACTAACAAGTACAATAAGCACTTGTTAATCAAAATAAAATAATTATTCAGAATCATGAAACAATGGAAACAATGTCTTCCTCCTGATGGATCCTTCCAGGTTGCACGCAGTGGTAAGCAGGATGGGTGTTCTTATCAGTGTGTTAGCAATGTCAGGGACTCCCTAGGTCATCAGGTGCCTCTGGATCATTAGAGTTCCACACACAGGAAATGCGGAATGAGAACCTGGTACAAACAGGGTCAGGGCTGACGATGCTGCAGAAACTTAAACTTGTAGGCTCTTCATGTGGAAAATCAGTTTTAAGTCACAAGGCAAGGGGAGAAACAGAGCCTGCCCTGCATCCCAGGACTGGAGTGGAGTCCACTGGGCACACAGCCCTCCAGACAGAGGTGGTAGCCCCTGAGGCTCTGCCTTGCTGTTGTCCTTCCTTCTCCTAATGTGCCAGGCTCACCAGCTCTGCTGGAGTTAGGTGGTGGTTGAAGGTGCACTCACTATTGTGTTGGAGTAAGAGCAGCTTAGGGACAAACATAAACTACAACAAGACTCAGAGAAATTTAAAGTTGAGAACTCGCTGCTGCATCCAATAGCAGGCTGAAGTCCCAGTGGTGTTTAGTGATTTTCCTCAGTCTTCTCAATGCTGGATGTTGATCTGAGGCTCAGAACCTGGGCCACGGATTCACTTTCCTGGTGGGTGACAGAAAATGCAAGGTGCACTTGGGATAGTAGTCATGCTTTATTCCATGGTGACAGCAGCCCCCTGAGTCCTTCCTTAGGTCTTTTTATCTGCAGGCCAAAGAAGACACGGTGCCCACAACTTACATGGGTGAACGTCTGTTGGCAAGCCCATGTTCATGACCTTGAGGACATAAGCTGAATTGGGTGTTCATGACCTTGGTTACATACCACAGCAGAGCTGGCCAGTAGTCTTATTGAGGGAGCCTAATTATGGCCATCTTAGGATGCCCTCAATGGAGCATTGAACATCTATTTTTTTGTTTGTCTGCAAAGTCTATCACAGATAAAACTATAATTCCACTTCTTGAACTGCATGGTAAAATTTGACAAAGCTAACTAAAGTTGAAGAGCTAACTAACTTGAAGACTTTGGTCTAACACTTACTGGCTAAATATAATCCTCTTCATTCTCCGAGGTTCAGCTCCAAACCATTTCTTCTACCCTGATTTCTTCACTGGGAACTTTACATATTTGCAATGAAGCTAATTTTTGTCCTCCTTTGTAGTAGTTCACCTGCCTTTCACTTCTACATATATACAATGAATAAATAATAGCTGAAGTTGTTTATGAATGAACAAATAGAAAGTGGTTTATTCAAATAAAACTCTATTAAAGCATTTTAAAATCATGATTTCATAAAAATATTTCTCTCATTAGTCCTGCATAACAATATATTGAATCCCTAGTGAAAATGACTTTTGAATGCGTGATATCTAGGAGATGAGCGTTGTATCTTCATGTTCAGTGCTTTGAATGTTTATAAGGTGAGTGTTCTCTGCAGAAAGTCACCCTCCTCCCCCAGAGGAGTGCTAGTGTACTTGTACCCTGACTTCATTCAAAGATTTCAAATCGGCTCTCAGAATTTATTTGGTCAAATATTCATTTGGTATAAGTTGAAACTAACATAATTACATCAAGTAATAGTAACCTATATTCATATATGGGAACCAAAGCTTTTAAAATTGTTTTATAAAACCAGAACTAACAAACTCTTTTTAAATGTTTTTCATCTCACCTAGCTATAATTTATTCCTGAGTAAGACAGAAATCAAAAGCTACCATTCTCTGTATTTATTTTTAAAAGTGTGTTTGCAAACTGAATTATGTCCTCACTAGATTTTAATCCATTATAGATGTTCTGCTTTATTAATTCAGCAAACTTTTAATGAGCTCTATGTCTCAGGTTCTTTGGGTGTATGATGATTAATCAGTTTTTGCCCATTCTGTTCAGGTGAGATTTTTGGTTTCAAGCTGGAGAAATGCATGCAAAAGAGTCAAATAGCAGAGCACTTACACAGTTCCAAGATGTTCTTCTCCACTTTTATTCCCTGCTGAGGGAAATGGGGCTTTCCTGAAGAAATGGTTAATGTCAGATCTCAGGCAGGACAGATGTACGAGGGGAGAAACATGGTATGGTAGGAAATACACAAAGGGGTCCACAGCATTTGTCTCTTCCATGTGTGGTGTTCTTAATGCTTCCTTTTTGTTCTTACACATACAAACACATGCTCTTGGAGGACCGTGTTTACTAAAGTTTTCTTTGAACTCTCTAGGCTGTCTAAATTTTTCTGGATCTAATATTTAAAAGTATGTTGTCCTCTCCAACTTATTTAAAGCTTTTAAAACTCATTTTATTCATTTACAGGAAAACAATAATATTAATCCTACAGTATTATCTGTTTGACTCATTTAGAGTCTGGTATGTAAGTCACTTAGCATAGGACGTAGATCATACAACAAATATTATGAAAAATTCACTATTACTGTTACATTTATTTCATTTTTGGTTTTTATACTTCTCATCTTAATAAATGATGA
Organism: Aplodontia rufa; assembly: GCA_004027875.1. NCBI lineage: Eukaryota > Metazoa > Chordata > Mammalia > Rodentia > Aplodontiidae > Aplodontia > Aplodontia rufa. Next base: position 3,711 of record PVKS010030583.1, read on the forward strand.
TAAATAATTGTTAATATTTCTGTAGGAGTAAAATTAATGTTTATTTGGTTTACTATGGTCACAGCATTTTAAATATATTTTCATAGGGCAGGGTGGGGCTCTGATGTGCAGCACTTGCCTGGCATGTATTTGATTCCTGTGTTTGATCCCTAGCACCATACACATGCACACTCTCTCTCTCACATACAAATTCACATCAACACACCCACACCCACACACCACACACACACACACAGAGTACTAAAAATCAATTCATTTGTTCCCCACTTCCCAGGATGAGCTCTTTTACAAGATTCTGCGTCCTATATACATCCTACAGATAATTTTGTACAATGAGAGTACCTGTTCTAACAAGATTGCTCAATCCATGCTGCTTGCGGGTACACAGATAAGACTGCAGCAAAACGGAACTTTCCCTGGCTTTCCATTACTCAGTAACTCTGAACTCGACTCACCCTGCTCAGAGCTGGGCAGCCAATGAGCTCAGGTTTCCCTGCTGATCCTTACCCAAGTGAACACCTCTATATTCAGAAGGTGAAGGCCAGGTTCTGAGTGGAGCTGTGCAGGCGCATCCAGGGAAACCCTTTCTTGCTTCTGAACAGAGCAAAGCACAGAAGGGCAGCATGGGAAGGAAGTGGTGGTGCCTCCTGCTCACTGGGGTCCTTGCTGCGTATTATATCTACACGCCACTCCCGGAGAACGTCGAGGAGCCGTGGAGAGTAATGTTGGTTAACACGCCTATGAAAGCATTGGGACACTTGGTGAGTCTACAATGGTATGAATTCAGACAGGCATGTGCCACCATTTGGTATGAAGAAGTTAGGTTTCCAGAAATCACTTCTTTGATTTAGTCACTTGTTCATCTTTACGCAATAAGAGCTGTGACTTGGGCTATCTGCTTCTTGGAAGCGTGGCTTCTTTGTTCGCTTGCTTGGTGTTTTCTATATTGCAATCTTGCTTTGAGTCTCAAGAACAACAAGTGAGGGGCCATTAGGTCAGTGATGCTGAACTCATGGCTTGTTTAGGTCACATTCATGTCATGACGTTGTCTGTCCCTTCAGCTGCTTATCTGGGGTGTTGTCTAGAATTCAAATTTCATAAACAACCAGAGACCACCGACTATGCAGCAGCATTGGTGACAGATGTCATGCATTCTTCTTTTTAATTCAGAGTGTAGAGGGTGGGCATGGGCACAAGTACTCAAGGAGATGCTGTGTAGGTGGCCTGGAGGGCACATTTCAGGAGTGTCCATGACAGCCTTCATGTGCAGAAGTGGAAGGCACCGAGTCCCTGCTCTGCTGTACGAACCGGCTGCTCCTCAGAGCACTGAGGGGCCAGCAGACAAACAGCACAGCCCTTTCCTGCACCCTGTGTGGGCTTTCCCACTATTTTTTCCCTTCACTATTCTTTCTTTCTTTCTTTCTTTTAAGAAAGAAGAACAGTGAGAGAGAGAGAGAGACAGAGAGAACGTATTTTTTTTTTTTTTTTTTTTTTTTTTTTAGTTTTTCACGTGGCTTTCTTTGCTCCAACACTTAGTTGTGTTCGTGGGTGCTGGGGTGTGAACCCTTGTACTTGCACATGCCAGGGAAGCGCACTAACCACAGAGCCACCGCACCAGCCCGTTTTTTTTTTTTTAAGAGAGAAGGAGAGAATGAGAGCGAGTGTGTGTGTGAGAGAGAGAGAAACATAGAATTGATTTCATTTAGTTTTTCATCTGGTTTTCATGGCTCCAACACTTCCTTGAGGATGTGGTACTGGGTTTTGAACCCAGGTCCTCATGCAAGCCAGGCAAGCACGACACTGCTGAGCCAACGCTAGAGCCCATCCCTTCACTCTTAAAGTTGTCTTCTCAGAACATTTGCTTCTCACTTTTTTGACACTGAAATCTAGGAGTCTGTCCCCACAGCATCAACACCTGAGTATAGAACAGAAAATAATAAATCAATATCAAATGAACAAAGGATTTCAGATCAATGCTTACTTACGTGTTCATAAATATCATGAACGTTTGCAACATGAATTCCAAAGAGGTGTGTGGATTTCATTTTTAGGCTATGTTTGTTGAGTTTCTGGGACTTTGCCATTTTGTTGATTTCTTCATGATCACCATGACGTTGCAAGAAGTCCCACCAACATCAGATGAAAATGTCACTGTGACTGAGACAACATTCAACAACATTCCTGTCCGGGTGTATGTGCCCAGGAGGAAGTCAGATGCCCTCAGGAGGGGTGTGTTTTACATCCATGGAAGTGGCTGGTGTGTGGGAAGTGCTGGTAAGTGAGGCAGCCTGTGACATTCCCACCAAGGACTTACAGGTGGCCTTCTCTGCAGACATTACTGTGCTTCACCAATACAAATGTTCCTGGTAAAGTTTTGCTCTTCCTTGAAGCTACATGTGCCTCCTTCCCATGTGTGTCGGTCCTTGGGCACCCAGGCAGCATGGAGAAAAAACTGCTCCTATTGTTGAGCTATTTAAAAAATCATCCTTTCTGCTTCTCTCATGCCGCAGTTGGTATACAATCACCTTAAGTGTTTAGGAATTTATTCACATATTTACAGAGTGCCTGGCAATGTTGTCAGAACTTTGGAGGTATCTTTGAACAGGGAAAGTTCTTCATGAAATGTGTAGTCAAGTCTGTAATCAGTGGATAAGTTAATAATTCAGTGTTATAAAATGATAAACATCCAATCATCACGACTGGGTACAAAGGTTGCAGATTCATACACAGTATAATTCAGAGGCAGGAATCATCAGGATTGAGTGCAAAGGCGGTAAATTTCTTGAAGCAGATTTGCAGTAAATAATGGGATATATTCAGATTCAGATCTGTCTTGTGATTGAGAAAACCACTCAACCCACTGCAGCACCAGGGAACCTGACAGCCACTGTGTTTAGAGTGAATGAAAACACAGCAATGGGAGGAGTGCCAGCTAGGCGGGGTCTAGGCAAAGGTCTCTGAGCTCCAGAGAGGAATGCTCCTGGCTGGACACTGAACAGAACCGGTCAGTGGATGTGGGAAGTTAGGGGAGCCAATCAGGGAGAGGGAATCTGCAGTGAGATGGCCGCCCTGCTTGTGACAGGACACCTGGGAGGGTGAGGACAGAACCCTGGGGTGGTGGCTCTGAAGGGTCAGAGCAGCCTTCCCTTCCTCTCCTGTTGTTCTAGGGGCTGCATGTGGACAGGCCCCAGGGTGGTAAACAGGCGCAGGGGGTTTCTTTTTTAACATGACCTCCTTGCCTTTATTTCTCCATTCTAATACCCTGCTTCATTCCTCTTATTCCAGCTGTGAACATTTTTGACCTGCTATCAAGGAGGACAGCGGAGAGACTTGATGCCATCGTCGTATCAACCAAGTAAGACCTGGGTGCTTTGTTTGGGGCCTGATGCCCCACAGCAGCCTCCCAACAGCACTGGCTGGTGGGTACATGGTTAGGAAAACGTGATTGTCTCTCAGAGGACACTGAGTGGGCAGTTAAGGGCAGAGGCTAGACCTGTTCTGACAGCATTGAGAGAGAGAGGGAGAGCGGTGTTGGGCTGGAAGGAAAAGCTGAAAGTCAAGAATTTCCCACAAGAGTTTAAGTTGCGTTGTCCACGGACATAGTTACCTGGACTGGACACCTTTCGCCTTCAAGAATGAGTGTCCCTGAGTCCGAGGATCATATACAAAATACATCATGTACTTCCTTCCTCAGAGGGCCACTGACAAGGTGAGGAGGAGCCTCCCTTGACATTCACTCCTTCCTCTCTCTAGCACTTGAGGAGTTTAAAGCAGTAAATTTTATTCTTAAATTGAACAAAGTCAATACATTAGTGTAAAATACAAAGTTCCTCGAATAATCTATGTTGGAAAGGAAAACATGCCGCCAGTAAGATCAGGGGTACCTCAGCAGACACAGCCAGAGCCTCACTAGCTATTCAAACTCCAGAAAATGAAGGGAAAGTCAAAAATAACACATTTATGACCCCTTGTCAATTTAAATCATATTATTATAGAGTGGCAACACACGGATGCTGTATATTTATTTGTAAGAGATCACTAATGAATGTAGTAATCAGAGGAATATTGTTAAACAAATTATTGGAGAATCCAAGCTGACATTGATTTGTGTTTCAACCTTACGTTTGAAGATGGTTTTCTTTATGATGACCAATCAAATGACAACACAAGGTACGCCTGGTTCGATTCATTGAGATAACCAACAAATCACAACAGTTTTAAAAGATAAAATCTTAAATTACTATGCAAACTAACACCTTGCCTTTGGATATATTGCTGTTATAGGAAAGAGAAATGGCAGCTCTCACTCCAAAAAGATACATAATTTCTGTCCATTTCAATTGGCCAATAAGCACAGGAAAATGAATGACACATCATTGTCATTAGGGAAACACAAATCAAAGCTGCAAGGAAATAACATTGTACACCCATGAGGATGATTCTAACAAAAAAGAGGCAGAAACAACAAGTGTTAATGGAGCCCTCTGTACTGCTGGTGGGGATGAGTAATGGGGAGTCAGAATATAGTGAGAGCCCCTTGTTCCAGCATTTCCAATTCTACTTATATACACAAGGAAAACAAACTAAATAATAATCACATGAATATTTTTATGTTTATAGTAGCATTATTCATAACCCCTCAAATGTCCATCAACTGATGTATAGATAAACAGAATGGAGTGTGTCCATACAAATGAATGTAACCGTCACTACAAAGAAATGCTATGCGGTGGATACATCTGGGAAACTTTACGCTAAGTGAAAGAATCAGACACACATGTCATGTATTGTGTGAGTCCATGATAATGAAATTTCCAGAATAGGGAAATCTTTCAAGGAGGCAGCAATTAGTGGCTGCCCAGGGATGGAGCTAAAGAGGAAGGAACATAGGAAGTGATCACCAATGGGAGCAGGTTGATTTCTTTTCTTTTTCTTTATATTTTTTTCTTCCTTTCTTTTACTGATAAAAATGTTCTAAGACTGAATGTGTTAATGGTTCACAACTCTTTGAACATGCTAAACGCCATTGAATTACACATTTTAAATATGTAATTTATAAATTCTATTTCAAAGAAATGAATATATTGAAAGTTAAAACCTTGTATTAAACAAAAATGTAAATACCAGTCTTGAATTATCTTTTTATTTGTATATGTGTGTACATACATGAATATTAAAATAGCATGCATGCATTTTTCTAAACTAAAATACACAAATACTAGGGTTGATATTGGGAAATTAAATTGGTCAATATCTGTTATGTGCATGTGTCAATATCTCACAAGTTTCCCACTTATATGTATAATTATAGAGCAACAAAAATTATGTTTAAGATCTGAGTATTTTAAGTACCATATGCATATACAAAATTTATAGAATGAAGATTGTGTATATTACTCTAAAATGTACTTTGCTTAATTCTAGATAACAGCTGTCAGTGTACTTTGTCATTGTTAGTCACTTAAATATGAAGATAACACTACAATTTTTGAATTTCGTTCCCTTTTATTAAAGCATAATTTTGTTTCCAATAAAAGTTTTAAAAACCCAAATCCATAACCACCTGGCTATAAAAGAAATCTTACAGAAAAGGACAACCAAACTGTGGATAAACATACGGAAAGTTAATAGACATCAGGGAAACAAATGAAATGCACTTGGCAGTCCTGAGGTTTCGGCTCAAATGAGAAACATAAAACACCTAACGTTGGGAAGAACACGCAAGAACAGGCTCTTTCATAAACCGGGGGTTGGAGAAAAAGCTGGACTCGTATCTAGGATAACGCTGACTGTGTTAAGTAAAACTCAACACACATTAGAGCTTGCCACCTTCGCTAGTGCGGGTGCGTGTCACCGCAGAGAAACACACTGCAGTGCTCCAGAGCACTGTGTAGAAAGCCCGCCTGCAGCCCACGTCCTCAAAGCTTTTTTTAAATTTTGTTTTGTTTTCTTTGTTTTTTTTTTTGTTTGGTTTGTTTTTGTTTTGTTTCATTTTATTTTTATTTTGTTTTGTTTTGTTTCTTTAAAGATTGAGGGACAGTGAGAGAGGAGAGACAGAGAGAAGCAATTTTCATTCGTTTTTCATGTGACTTTCGTTGCTCTGACACTTAGTTGTGTGTGTGGTGCTGGGCTTTAAATCCACGTCCTCGCACATGTCAGCCAAGTGCCCTAACCACTGAGCAATTGCTCCAGCTCGCTCAAACACTTTTTTAAATTGGAAAATCATTTACTTGTTGTTTATTAATTTGTGGCAAGAACTTTGAACACCACACCCTCTCCCTTAACTAGCTCTTAGGTGCCCATTGCGTCACCGCTGTGCACAGTTACCGGTCCTGCAGCAGAGCCCCAGAACTGCCGCCTTTGCTGGGCTGAAGCCACTGATGGTCACTCCCGGTTTCCCCCTCTCCACGGCTGCTGGCAACCAGAACTCTCGTCTTTGATTTTTGACTCTGGCCTTTGGAGATGCTTTAGATGAGTGCAACCCTGCTCCATTGTCCCATCTGAGGCCAGCCTGTCACACATTAGCGAGCACAGGAGCTGCATCTGTCCCCAGAGAGCTATGCCCTGCAGGAGGCAGGCAGCACAGCCCAGTGCATCTGAGGCTGGGAGCCACGTGTCCACCGCACCCCAGAGCATGGACTGTAGCAGCCCCTTTAGCATCGGGGAAAGCAGGCAGAATCCACCCAGGCTGTGGGTGGGTGCTTCAGGTCCACGACAGCAAAGGAAGGAGTCTGGAGTGCTGGCGAGGTCCTGCTGCCCCAGCTGGTGCTGACTCTATGGCCGTGTTCAGCTCGAAAATTCCAGAATTGTACACTTATGTGCACCTCTAGCAATGGATCCTTTTAAAAACTTAAAAATCTGACCTGAAAGCCTTGTATTCCCTCCACAGCTACAGATTAGCCCCTAAGTATCATTTCCCAGTCCAATTTGAAGATGTGTACAGTTCCTTGAAGTGGTTCCTGCGCCCAAGTGTGCTTGAAGAGTACGGTGTGGACCCCGAGAGGATCGGTGTGTCTGGAGACAGCGCAGGAGGGAATCTGGCTGCGGCGGTGGCTCAACAGGTTTGCTGCTGGTTGTTATTGTGTGTGTTCAGTTCTCTGCTAATAAATGCATTAAATACACATGTTAAACTGTGCATGCGACTGAGCATGGTGGCACACGCCTGAAATCTCAGCAACTCAGAGGCTGAGGCAGTCTCAGCAAATAAGCAGGCCCTAAACAACTTAGCCAGACCCCCAATCTCAAAAGAAAAAAGAAAAGAAAGAAACAAAGGAAGGAAGGAAGGAAGGAAGGAAGGAAGGAAGGAAGGAAGGAAGAAAGAAAGGAAGGAAGAAAGATAGGTAGATCCTGGGATGTACTTCTGGGGTTAATTTCCCCTAGGTTCAATTCCTAGTACAAAAAGAGAAAAAAATAATTCAAATGTATGGATACATTCTTGGGAAATAATGAAAAACAAAAGCCTCAAATATCAAAATGTCAGTTTCTACTCCTGTCACAGATGTTTTCATAATATAATGGCAATTTATTAGATAAATCCTTGATTAAAAATTTTATATATGGGGGCTGGAGTGTGGCTCGGTGGTTTCAGTGCTTGCCCAGCATGCACAAGTACACGGGTTCAAATCCCAGCACCCACATACACAGCTAAGTGTCAGAGCAACGAAAGCCACATGAAAAGCTCAATAAAAATTGATTCTCTCTGTCTCTCTCTCTCTCTCTCTCACTGTCCTTCTCTCTTTAAAATAATAATATATATATGGGGCCTGGAGTGGTGGTTCAGCAGTTGTGACACTTGCCTGGCTTGCACAAGGGTGCGGGTTCAAACCCCAGCACCACATACACAACTAAGTATCCAGGCAATGAAAGCCATGAGAAAAACTAAATAAAATAGATTCTGTCTTTCTTATTCTCTCTCTGTCCCTCTCTCTTTAAAAAGGAAAACTATGTATGTCAGTAAAATATTATACTCAGTAGATGAATGAGATATGTAATAATGAGACCACCAAATGATCTTGCAAGCATTTTTGCTATGCAGGTGTGTTCTGTAACCCTCAGGGGAGCAGTCCTCTGTTGCCAGAATAATCTCAGCACTCCAGAAAATCACAGCACTCCAGAGATGCCTGTGCTGTTTACCAGGGAGAAATATGAAGCAGTCAAAGGATTTCTTTGCATTTATGGGTAAAGTCAGGTCTATTATCCATTAGTTAGCAAAGGCAATGCAGTAATGATAGTAAATAGCATTTCCATCCCACACCAAATGTAGAAAGGGTTGTTCTATAGTAAGGGAAATATACTGTGATTGATTGCTTAAAATTTTATCTATTTTGTGATGTAGTAGTGATAATAAGGAGGGGAAATTGTCTTTTCATTATATCTGTACTAGTTTAGATTTTACTAGTTTACTTACAATTATAAACTATGAATTTAAAATAATTCAACAACATTTCTATTATCCTTGCTATGTTTACAATGATAAAATATTTTGACTTGTAGAATCAATTAGACCACATTTTCAGAAGGAAAGAATGTTGGGTTTAGGCTTTGCAATAACCAAAAATACAAAACAAGGTATTTGAAACTGCAGGTTTCTAATCAAACTGTGGGTTTCATAATTTAGTAGAAAAGCACTTCATTGAACATCAGGAGACTTGAATTTTCTTGAGATGCAGTAATTTCTCAAAATCATCTTTGCAGCATTCAATCTTTCTAAGCATCCGTTTCCTCATTTAAAAAATGAACATTTTAAACGTCACAGAGATGTTTTGAAAACCACACAAATAAACATATTAAAAATATCTGCCAGCTTGTAATAACAATTACAAATGGTCTTCAGAATGTCCAAAACAGTCTTTGGACATACGAGAATTGGCAAAATGTTTGTGTACACCCATTACCTGTATTTTTATAAGAAGTTCACAACTTTTAATAATTTCAATGAATTTTTTTGGATCACTTTGTTGGCACACCCAGCTGTTTGTACATTCTTCCCTTTGGACTACTCGTCTTTACAAATATGAATATATTTAACCTGAAATAGAAGAAAAATACCAATGAAACATCTCACCTGGAATGCCTGCCCAAATCTCCTAAAGTAACCTGCAAATGCATCATCAAAACTAGTTGGAAATCCTTAATAAGTATCCCTTCCTCCCTATGGCAAATCCTGTTCACATTCTAGTGCATATTAGTAAACTTCTCCATTGCAGAAAAGAAATAAGAAAACACACGCACGGTTCTTCTGGTTGTCATTTTTGGTAGACATGGCAGAACATTAATGTACAAATTATTGCTTAGATCCCTTTGCCTTATCCATGGAGGCCATAGGACTGGGGTTTACTGTAATTAAAATGTGTGCTTTAACTCAGGAACATTGAGTTGTAGAAACACATTTTGAACATTTGAAAGTTTGATGAGATGCTCTATTCTTGTTACTACTCAATGTCTTTTTGAAATTATTCATTCACTTAAAGTCCATTTTGTTACAGTTATATAATTTTTTCCAGTAAATATAATGTGTGCTATAAATCCTAATTCTTTCTTAGCTCCTGGATGACCCAGAAGTCAAGATCAAACTCAAGGTCCAGTGTCTGATTTATCCTGCCCTTCAGCCTCTAGATGTGGATTCACCATCCTATCGGGAGAACTCACAGATGCCATTTCTATCTAGATCACTCATGGTCAGACTCTGGAGTGAGTACATCACTACGGATAGGGCCCTGGAGAAGGCCATGCTCTCCAACCAACATGTGCCCATGGAAGCCAGCCACCTCTTCAGGCTGGTGAACTGGAGCTCCCTGCTGCCTGAGAGGTTTGCAAAGGGACATGTCTATAAGGAGCCAACTTATGGTGACTCTGATTTATCCAGAAAGTACCCAGGCTTCCTAGATGTGAGGGCTGCGCCCCTGCTGGCAGATGAAAGCAAGCTGAGGGGCTTGCCCCTGACCTATGTCCTCACCTGTCAGTATGACGTTTTGAGAGATGATGGAGTCATGTATGTCACCAGATTGCAGAGAGCCGGGGTTCATGTGACCCATAACCACGTTGAGGATGGGTTCCACGGGGCAATGGGTTTTCTGGATTTCAAAATTGCTCATAGGCTAACAGATCAATACATCAACTGGCTAAAGGAAAATTTGTAGTAAAACATGGATAAATTTTTTTAGTAAACTAAATCTCAAAACATCAGAAAGTCCACCAGGTAGGAACTAGTCATTCTTGGAATGTTCTACTGAGAGTTCACACACAGTACAATGATTCTTAACTATGTATTTCTTCCCAATTTTAGAGGCCTATTCAACTCCTTCACAAAGTCTTGTGCTGTTTCTCACTTTTTTCCTCTTATATTGTTCATCTTATTTTTTTAATATCTTGTTTTCTTACATAATCTCTTTGTGTATGGCTACTATTTACAAGTGCAGGAAGATAATGTAGAATATATTGCTTGTCTGAGTCAGGTCAATGTTGTAAATATACATCATTTAGGGTTTGAAACACTCATCATAAGCGAGGTGACCTGAGCATTCATTCTTCCAAAGCCACCTTCCTCAAAGTAAAGTCATTTGTTAGATTGCACAATGCTCTTCTTGCAGCAGCTCTAGAATCCAGGCACCACGTGTTCCACTCTTCAATACTGATCATCAACTTCAGGCCTGGGAATTAGCTGCTTCGTATCTGAGGAAAGTTTGAGAAAGTGTGGTTCAGGGAAGGCTGTAGAGATTTTCAGAATGCAGTGACTTAGTCACAGCCAAAGAATACAGACTTGGATGTCGCTGCAAGCAATAGAAAAGCACACACGAAAATCAACCTGTGAGAAGCCATCCTGACATCACAGAGAGAAGGGCAGGATAAAGCTGATTGGGTTTCAAGGCTGCGTAGAATTATATGCAGTGTCCGTGAGCTACACAATGCATGACCACTGGGACATACAGTCACAGATGGCCCTGGTGGTTCAAGGCACCCAGGTAGGCACAGCCACCAAACCTCTCAGTGTCTTCACCGTTCTCAGTGTGTGCTGTTTTCTTTACACTTACAGTTATTGCACCTCTTAGCACCACCTGAATAGTCTAGGCAGAGATGGGCTAAAGCAAAGAGGTATAGTTGAGACCATTCCAATTACCAGGACAATGGTAGCAATCCGAGAAACCCTAACTAATACATTTCATATATTCATTTCCCAGGATGCTGTCACAAGACATTTTGCAAAACATAAGTTTAATAATTGGGAAAATTACATTTTCTTTGGTAAATTAAGGGAATAATAGGATAATGATAGAACTTACTCCATTTTTCTATAGCAATAACTTAATAAATAATAATGGTGGAATAATTATTTTCTGAGTAAGTGAATAAGTTGATATTTACAAGTAAATGTAATGAATACTGTCATAAGTTGGATGTGCAGTACCAAATTTCTGGGGTATGTCAAATACAAATGTGTTCATTGTTTCAAAATAAACTCTTGAATTAATCCATGACTGGCATCTAACACTTTTCCATCTCAATACTCCTCAGTGGGAGGAAAAATGACTCTAATATAAACACTTGCAAGCAAACTCTTTTTGGACTAGAGAGTTGTGCACTCAGTAGTCATCTGTCATTTTCACATTAAAGAAACATTTTTATTAGTGTATTACATTTGTACACAATGATGGGTTTTGTTCATACATGTTCATGCATGCACACAATATATCAACATAATTTCTCCAAAATCACTCTAAACAAATATTTTTCACAAATAGTTATGGGGCCTTAAAGCAGAAAAAGCATTATTCCAGTTTACTGCAGTTCTATAAAACTAACACTTCAAAGGCTTCAGCTCCCTGGATAAGGATAGAACAATTTCAGATTTGTTTCTAATGAAATAGTGTGCAATACTGTTTGGGGAGAAAGCTCTCAAATTCCCATGATCCACTAATCCACCAATTCTATTTTCTCAATAGAAATTATAACAGATCAACAACAAAAAAAAAAAAAAAAGGAAGAAAGGAAAAGAAAAGAAAAGAAAGCAAGATAAGTAAAGAAAACACCGCCAGATACTGGTTCACTTAGCTCTATCCACATCAGCAAAGAACTGGGCAGATCTGCAACTGTATTATGTTACTTCTTCTCACAATCCGTATATCAAAACCTGGCAGTTGAGGACTCTGCTGCCTTTCTGGTTAATGGCACAGGGCTGGGAGGTGAGCAGGGGTGGCCTTCCTCCTTCCTGCTTAGGGACCGTCCTTCACACACAGGCCTGTGCAGAGGTCAGTGACCTGTAGACTGCAGGCCAAACCCAAAAGGTGGTCTGTTTTGTATACCACTAGGCTAAGAATCATTTGTACATTACAAAGAAATATAATGAAAAAGAAGAGGAAGAGAAAAGGGAGGAGAAGGAGAGGAGGAGCAGGAGGAGAAGATATAACATATTTATCGTGTGACCCTTATAGCTAAAGAGTCCTGTCCACCACACCACCATGGAATCTCCTTTCCACATATATCAAACAAACAAACAAACAAAAAACCCATACAACTTTATCAATATCATTTTGTTATCCATTGTCCTCCCAATATCTCCATTTCTAATAGATTCTTGGCAAGAGATTTTTATTCCTGTCTCAATCACCTATCACTCTGTTCTGTCTTAGCCTTTCTTCACGGACCACTGAGAACATCTTAACAAGCAACGGCCTCCAGATTGCTAAAGTCAAGCTTCTGGTTTCCATCCCAGTCTTCTCTGTCCTACAAGCAATATGCTTCCCATTCTCTCCTCTGCCTCTTCACTCCAGATCATCAATTCCCCTGGATTCCTATCCACCCCGTGGGCTCTCATTCTCAGTAGTACATGCTACATCTCTGTTCCTGACTCTTCTCATTGGAGTGTTCCTCTATTGGTGTCCCTGATGGCCTGTGTGCTAAAGCTCCCATCACAGTCCTGCTGGCACCTGGTCATCACCAGCATGGAATGACCCAATGTCTACTGACCACACTCAGATGCACACAGGTAACTTCAACTAAAATTTTATTAAATAACTGTCTCTCATAGACATTCTCATTTCTGCAAAGGGAAAATCCAAAATTCCTCTTGAAAATAAGGCCAAGAGAAACTTAAAGTCAAAACTTGCTTATTTTCCTTTTGTTCTGTAAAAATGCATTAGCAAATCCTTTTGGTTATACCTGCAAAACATTAGGAGGAATCAACCATTTCTTAGTCCATTTACCGCTGATATTCTGGTATTGTACACCATCATTTATCACTAACTGAAATTCCTATTGGTTTTTAGTCGCTACACCTAAATCCTGTCCCTCAAAAGATTAACCTTAACCCATAGGGAAGAATGATCTTTCAAAAATGGAGTTGAGGACATGTCACCACTCTGCTCAAAATCTTCAAAAGGCTTCTCATCCAGGGCAGATAGTAACCTGAAGTCCTCATGAGGACCTGTGACCTGCTGTGCCTTACGCACAGTCTAGGCCCCTGCTCATCTCTAATTTCTGTTCACCACCAGCCTGGACTCTTTTATGTTCCTCAACTCCAGGCTCAGGTGCTTTGCACCCCTCCTTCAGATAATCACCTCCTCACACATGACCGTCTCTGAGGCCTTTCCTCTGTACTGACTTAAAATTAATTCCTTCTGCTCTGGCACACTGGCCCTACACAGAATCTGGCCTGGTTTCTCTTCTTCAAACAGCTCAAGTTTAATACACCTGTGATTCTTCATAGGATTTTTCACTTCATGATTTGATCTTGTTAATTTGTTCACCTAAATTGCCATCACTGGTAGTAATATTTCGAACATCTTATTATTTCTTTACAGACAGATAATTAACACATATATTTATATATTAATCTTCAGATTAGTTTGCATCTAGATGAACAGAATGTCAGATATTAGCTAATTTACTTTTGTCATTAATATCCTCCAGTTTGTAAGAAAACTGAACAAGCAATTCATCTAAGAAATGTAGCAAAGATATCACGTTAGAATCTACCCTCAGAGTTCTTCCACAAATTGGCCAAGTTAAAGAGCAGAGGTTGGAATATTGCCTGCACTGCCTCACACGGTCAGGAGTTCGAGAGCTCTAATGGACCTGGCTCTCGGTCACAGCACATTCTGGTCCTATGGTCTCTTCTCATGGGAAACAATGCTTTCTTGTCTTCTTTTCTATTGCAAAGGAATGAGCAAGTTCAAATCCTAAATAATGAAACTTATGCAGCGAATTTCAGGAATAACATATTCTACCCCCTTTGGGCATTTATGCTTCCTAAAATTTGGAAGAAACAGAGAGAATGTAGCCTATATCCACAAAGAAGAAATGCAGTTAGTCTGTCTCATACCTCTACTCACTTCTTATTAAAAAAGTATTTTCAGCTCACTCTGAGGGAATTTTCTCAACTTATCTATTACAAATCTTCTTTTGATGTAATAACATTATGCTAATACTACTATTCCAGTATTTGTGATTTTCAGCATTTGTGTGTATACATATATTTTTGATTATCCTACCTCTGGTTTTTAATTGAAATGCTTTCAAAGACAAAGATATTTTCCAAATCTCTATGTTAAAGAAGTGCATAAGATAGACTGATTCTTCTCAAACTTTCATTGACATCTCCAAGAGTGATTATTTCTGAACTCCAACACACATTTTCTCACTTGAAAGGTCTAGTTGGGAACACAAACATTTAGCATTTTCAAGTTCCTGAGTTATTGATGCTCCTGGTCCAATGATCACGCATCAGTAATTATTGATTTTGATCTTTCTCCAAATTTAACGCAAACTGAGAACCATCTGAAAGGGGTACACCTCACCAAACTTTCATTCTATAGAAAAACCATGGTGAATTCCAAATAGTAAGCATTTTGCAGAACAGATGATCTGGTGGAAGAGAAACATAAACATGTCAGCTGCTTCAGCTGATGTCTTCCGGGAGAGAAGGAAGTGGCGCCAGCCAGGGAAAGGTTGCAGGAGGCTGAACAGTGCCCTGACCCTTGGAGAGGAACCAGGGTCCAGTGAAGAGGCAGCGTGGGGAGCAGGAGCAGCCTCAGGATGCTCACTTCATGCTACAGCATCTTCCCTGGACAGTGGGGTGGAGGGAGCTGGCTGGAAAAGCCAGGTCATGGGCACCAAGCAACCACCCTGAGTGTCTCCACCAGTCATGTGGGATTCACACTGGGGCCATGCATTTATCACCATCCTGTGGGGAGGAATTGCAGGAACCCAGCAGGAAGCAGAGAGAAGGCTTGGCTACCCCTGCAGCAACCCTGCCGCCTGAGAAGCCTCCAGAACTACTAGAAAAGTGTAGCCGAGGAAGGACACAGGAATTTCAAGAGGCAAGAAGTGAGCAGTCCTGTCAGTGAAGAGACACGGAGCAGAGAAGAGAAGCTCCTGAAACCACTGCCAGGCTGTCACCCCCTGCTCTCCTCCTCTGTTTCCTGTGCCATAGGGAAGGGGTGGGGAGAGGAGGGACTCTGAGTCACAGGAGAAAGAGTTGAAGTGTGGAAGGACCAGCTACCTTGGCCGCCTCTAAGATCCTTGGGACAGCTCTGTGCTCCCACCCTGAGCATTCAGGATTCCTTTCTCTCCGTGCCAAGGAAAACCTGGATGGGGCTGAAGATATTTCCCAATGGCATGTCAATAATTCTTTTCTCTGACTGGCCCTCAGCTCAGGGTTGGGAATTGTTGTAAAATAACATTATGATCCTTTTTGGAAAGCTTAAGACCACTTGAAACTGAAGTCTCTTATGATAGACTATAGGATTCTGTAAGGATGGTGAATGGGCTTCCCAAACACCTGCCAGCTTCTTAAAACAAGGAAGCTAGTAAGGTTCTGTATGAAAGGCTCTGTGTGTCACTCCTGCTCTTCCTCTCTGAGAACCCCCAGGGACGCCCTTGGAGGGCAGATCTGTGGATAACACTTTCTCCTAAGACAAACTCGCCCTTCATTTTGGGTGGGAGACTCTTCCTGAAAGGTGAGTGCTCAGGGTTCCCCTAGTTCTGAGCCTACCATAGGGTCTTCTTAGGGCGGCCCCTCTGTGGTGTTCCCTGTTACTGCACTGCCTGTGACCTAGCAAACCTGCAGTCCTGTGCTTCCCAGAGCTGCAGACACATTCAGACTATTTCCGGAAGGCAGAGAAGTATTAACTTCTGTCATCCCAATAGAACTTCTCATGCTTTAGCCTCAAACTTTCTACAGCATAAATTTATGTTCTTCTGATCTGGCAGTGCCAGAAGGGTGTTCACTGAGGACTGAATTCCCTTTCCTAAAAAGTGACCGATCCCAGGCAATGCTTATTATATGTCGGCTTTTAAGTCTAGGTGCGTAAGTACTGAAGGTTAGAGGATGTGTTTTTCAAATCCTTCTCAATTCAGCAGGATCATATGCAGGTTGGCTTCTCAGCTATTTAAAGTTCAGTTTCAGTAGCTATTTTCTCCTACGTACTCCATATCCCGAGCTAAAGCTGCACGGTGTCTGTTGAGACAACTAGTCTCAATTTTATGAGTTTCTCAGTCTTTATTCTGTGAATTAATTTTCAAATATAACTTTTAAATCTCTAATGAAATAATTGGCAATGAGATTAAATTACATTCCTTAGAGTAGAAGAGGCATCATCCATGGTCTTGAGTTCGTGAGCTGGATTGTGCTAAGGGATGTGGACTCCATACTTCAAGCGACACACCTCACTAGAATACATTTCAGTACGCGAGTTGTTAGATAACTTGGATTTTCCATCTAACTAACTGTAAAGGTAATGTGGATTAATATATTAGCCAAATCTCATTCATAGTACATGAGGTGGACAAATCATTTTCAGAGAAGACCTTTTCAACTTTCTTTTGATTATTAAGAATTAAAATAAATGTGCATCTTTTTGTTTTTTTTTTTACAAAATGTCTTTCAATGATTTAATTCCATCATTGTCACACAAAGGTTATAATTTCTGAATACATAATTATACACAAATATAATACCTACCTGACAAAGTTACTTCCTTATAGATTTTTTTCCTAACTTACCAAAGGTTTTTCACATAAACAGAGAGGTGTCATAAGTTTCAAACTATCAAACCACAATAAGGCTGCAGAGGATGCTAGACCGTCCAAACCATTATTGCTAAAATACTGATCTCTGTAATTATTATCATAATAACTAAGACATTAAGAAGTATAGTTAAAGTTATTCAAATTTTCTCTTCAAAATGAAATGCAATAGGGCAAATTAATTAATGGAAAAATGGATTAAAAACTGACCTTTCATTGCTCCTACATATTGTATGATTGAGCTCAAGAAAATGTGTGTACTCCAATGGGTTCTGTTTTTTAATCCTGTTTTCCAACACTATGCAAATAAATAGTGAAATTGATTTCCACAGTCAGAAGAAAACACAATCAAAATTCAGTAACCAGAAAATAAATAGTGCAGCTTTTCATCAAGGTGAACAGTGAATAGACATGAACCATTTTCTTCTCATTTGCTCTTAGTCTATCCCCTTGTGGTCGCCAGAAAACTAAACCAGCAGGAGCCAGGAATGGTAAAGAGACACAACAGATTTATAATACATATTTAATATTGTCTAAATATTTTATAATATGGATTTAGAGATCAATGTCTAAGCTTGCTTTAGTTAAGCAAAAACATCAATTTAGAAATTAATACCTCAAAATTATCTCTGAAAAATTTGAAGAAGATATGGCCTTTAATTTCTCACTGTGGAGCATGAAATTACTTGCATAAGCAGAGGAGCCAGGTGTGGTTCCGCACACTTGCTATTCCAGAAGCTTGGGGGGTCTGCACAACTCGCAAAGCCCACAGATTTAGCAAGATCCCGAATCAAAATACAAATACAAAAAAGGACTGGTCATGGGGCTCAATGATTAATCATGCTTGGGTTCAATTCTGAGTCCAGTCAAAATTAAAAGAATATAAACTGTATACATCATATGTGTTTTAGCAATTGTGTAAACTATATTTTGTATGCTAATTATATAAACTATACATATTTTCACAATTTATTGTTCACTATTTGAGATATTATATTATTTAATAAATAAACTATAGCTATAAACTATATTACATATATTTTGTAACTGTGTAAACTATACTTAATTATAGAAAGTATACCTGTTTCATGACTTTTTATTTATGAACTTTGTAAAAATTAAAATTTTGAAGAAATTGTCCAAAAATGCTTTCTGAAATGATAATGAGTCTGAGGGGACTCTGCATTCATTTAATGTCCCATGAAAAGGCTCTGAGAGATCAACTGTGTCATTGTTACACAATAGAGGACAGGGCTCCTTGGCCCCTATAGCGTGTTGAAACTGGAAATTGCTCCAGTGCAGATGCTGCACAGATCAGGACTCCTGGGCGGATGGTGTCTTTCCTTGATTTGCTTAAGTGCTAACTGCCAGGAGCTGCAGTTTGGAACAGGTGTCCAGCGATAACCGCCTCCTGGCATGTTTTGTTGATGAATAGTTAAATGTTGTCTGAGCACTTTAAGTTCTTATATTTTAAGTATTGAATCAGGCGAGCTCTAACCTATAAGGGTTGGGGTTGTTTAACCCCCTAACTATTAGAATACTAACCAGTACCATGGTGGACTGAGCTTTCACTACTCAGCCATGCTACACTTCATCATCTCATTACGCACAGAGCTCCCAGGAATTACGGGATACGCTGCTGTTGCTTATGGACCTATAGCTTTCCAAGCCTGACTGGGTAATTGGATACTTAGGTGAAATAAATAAGAGAAAGAATAAATGCAAAGATTACGATTAACTGTGCTGAAGTTTTCGTAAGAATTGTCCAGGGATTGATGATGACCATAAACTTTAAATAAATTTTAGTACATTGTTTCAAAATCAAAAACAAAGGAAAATCAGATGGGTACAATTCATGTCATACATACATACTAGTACATGCATGCAAATGTGTACATCACACAGATAATATTTTTTCAAGAGAAAAGGACAGTGAGAGAGAGAGAAACAATTTTTATTAGTTTTTCACACATGGCTTTCGTTACTACGACACTTAGCTGTGTATGTGGTGCTGGGGTTTGAACCCGTGCCCTTGCGCATGCCAGGCAAGCTCCGCAACCGCTGAGCCACTGCTCCAGACCCACACACATGATATTTTTATCAAGACTTCAGCCTACAATTCTTTGATGATCCTGTAAAGATCGCTCACTTCTTTGAATTTATTTTGCTCACCTACAAACGGATAATGTACAAAGTGTTCAGTGTTTTTGAATGGAGGAAAATAGACCTCTTCTAACTAACATACTCACTCTGAGAATCTGTTTCAGTATTTTGTTTCTGTACTTATGTTAACCTAAACCTACATGTAATCTATGAAAAGTTTGGCTGACACCTTTATCACTGCCAGGCATAGCTGTGAATCTAAAATGTAAAACATAGTCCCATCTTGTAGGGAGGTTCTCATTGTATAGTGAGCCAATCTTTGTAGCTCCTGAAGGAGTTTTTGGTGGTCCACTGCTGCTCAAATTCGAGAAACACTTTACAAATTACTTTCAGTAAGATTAATGTCACTGTACTTGGATATTTTAGAAATATATAGGACCAAGAAAGAAAGGCAAGAAATCTGGGGAACAGGAGCAGCGAGGTAGGGGACGCAGTGGGCTGTACTGAGCAAATTGTGTTGCTGTATTGTGTGCATCTATGAATATGTGACTGCAAATCCCGTTATTATGTACAGCTATAATGCATCCATAAAAAAATTAAGAAAAAAATCCAACATTCACTTGATTTAAATGGAGCTACCAGCAGAAGACAGCAAACTACAAAAGAAAAAAAATTGATTTTGATCTATGATTTTTGGGTGCTTGAGTCTTTTAAGCATTTCCAAAGAGGCAAACCAATCTGAAAGAAGATAAGGCATGTGGTATCTGAGCCCAAGCTGCAGCAGCCTTTGCAAAACAAAACTGCGCAGCCCAGGAGAAGCTTGTTAGGATTTCCAGCACAATGATGGGGAGCCTCAGAGCTTGCTCCAGGTTGTGAGGAAGGATGCGATAAACCCTGGGGGAAAGCAAAAGGCAAAGCTTCAAAGAGAATCTGGGAACCAGAGGCACTGCAGCATCAGGGATATCAACATGTTGGGAAAACGCCCTCTCAAGCACATGGTGTCTCCAGGACTTGGAAGCAACTCAGCTCATGCAAAGATGAAGTGACAGATGAATGACCAGAGCACTGACAGGAGCAACTGGCCAGAACAGATCACCTGCCAATCCGTGTCATCGTGAACCTGCT
The DNA here is from genome assembly GCA_004027875.1 of Aplodontia rufa. Classification (NCBI taxonomy): domain Eukaryota; kingdom Metazoa; phylum Chordata; class Mammalia; order Rodentia; family Aplodontiidae; genus Aplodontia; species Aplodontia rufa. The sequence continues at coordinate 23,961 of PVKS010030583.1, forward strand.
CCAAGGACAAGATGGTTGAGAGCACTGGGCTACGCAGCTGGAGCAACACCAGACAGAAGGGTGGAGGTGGCAAACAGAAGAACAAAGTCTCCTGAGCTTGCGAGATGTGTTTATGCCGATCAGATTATTACAAAGATCATCTACCAATACAAGTGACGACTTCAAGCTTTCCATGAATAGAGTTCAAGATCACTTTAAAAAAATTAGAATTGCAAAATTGCCAAATGCAGCATTTCTTGCTTTAAGAAGCCGACAAAGACAGTTAATTTCTAGCTTTTAGGAGCCAATGAAGTTAGTTAC
>PVKS010030584.1:0-24274 GCA_004027875.1 Aplodontia rufa
CTTGCCTGGCATGTGCGTGGACGCGGGTTTGAACCCCAGCACCATGTACCCAATGATGTGTTGGAGCAACAAAAGTCACATGAAAAACTAAGTAAAATTGATTCTCTTTCTCATTGTACCTCTCTCTTTTTTTTATTTTTATTTTTTAAAGAGAGAAGGACAGTGAGAGAAAGAGGAGGAGAAAGAATCAATTTTTATTTAGTTTTTCACGTGGCTTTCGTTGCTCTGACAATTAGTTTTGTATGTGGGTGCTGGGGTTTGAACCTGTGTACTTGCACATGCCAGGCAAGTGCCGTTACTGGCAAGCCACCACTCCAGCCCGCTCTCTCTTTAAAAAAAAAAAAATAATAATAATAGGGGCTGGAGCAGTGGCTCAGCAGTTACGGCGCTTGCCCGGCATGTGCAAGGACACAAGTTCAAACCCCAGCACTAAGTACGCAACAAAGTGTCCGAGGAATGAAAGTCACATGAAAAACTAAATAAAGATTGCTTCTCTCTTTCTCTCTCTCTCTGTCCCCTCTTTCTAAAAAAACAATAATAATAACAATAAATCTATTTGCAGGTTTAAAAAAAATAGATAAAACCAGAGCTTCTGAGCCCTGCTCCCAGGCATGGTGGGGGAGGGAAGGCAATGATTAATCAAAGGGGGAAATCTTTTTTTTTTTTTCCTAAAGAGAGAGAGAGAGAGGAAAAGAGAATCAATTTTATTTAGGTTTTCATGTGACTTTTGTTACTCTAACACTTCCTTGTATACACGGTACTGGGGTTTGAACCCGTGTCCTCGTTTATGCTAGGCAAGTGTCCTGACAACTAAGCCACCACTCCAGCCTATATATATATATATATATACATTTTTTTTTTCTTAAGAGAGCAGTGATAGAGATTAGAAGAGATAGTAAAATGGCCAGGTAGTCAGGACCACAGGCCCCAATTCAACCACATCTAGAAGCTAGCCAGTAGAGAGATTAATGGGCATGCTCAGGACCTGCAAATGCAAAAGACCATGAAGCTCACCTGTGGGAGAAACTCCTTTGTCCCAGAAGTGTGCAAACTAAGAAGTAGGGGTGGACACAGATGGGAGCTAGGACAGATTTGCTAACTGTTTTACATAGAGTTTAACCAATGATGTTGGTGCTTTTCTCAATGCCTGCTTTACATAAATCTTAATCAAGGCTCATACCTGAAACCAATATAAACCCAACCTTACACACATAAAGTGGTATCCTGCTTCCAGGTACCCCTCTGTCTTGTGAAGACTCTACTCTCCTTCCTTAAAATAAATCCTACTCTTTTTACTCTTCCTTCCCATGGATTTTATTCTTTAAGTTTGTGAGACAAGAACCCAAAAGATTGGCGCTAAATTCCCGGGGTTACTTCCACACCAAGAGCTGCAACGCACCGCTCAACAGTAGCGGTGGGGGTGGTGGGGGTGCAGCTGGTTCCTGGGTCGCTGCTAACACTATTTGAGCCGCAGAGATCTGCAGCCAGCCCAAACTCCATTCGCCAGAGCGAGCAGAGAATCAGACCCCATCTGAAAACCCCCGCATCAGCAGGAGAGTGAGAGAAAGGAAAGAGAGAATCAACTTTATTTTTCCATCTGGCCTTTGTTTCTCCCACACTTAGTTGTGTATGTGGTGCTGGGGTGTGAACCCAGGTCCGTATGGATGCCAGGCAAGCGCTGCAACCGCTGAGCCACTGCTCCAGCCCTCTGGAGCTCATTTTCAATGCCTGTTTTACATAAATCTTAATTGATGCTCACACCCAAAACCAATATAAGCCCTGTATTAGCACACCAGAATGGTACCCTGCTCTCAGGTCCAGCGAAGGTTCTAACTCTTTTCTTCCCTAAATGAATCCTACTCCTTCTACTCTTCCCTTCTATGATTGTTCCTGGATTTTATTTTTCAGATTTGTGAGACAAGAACCCAGAAGAAGCTGGGGATGTAGCTCAGTGGCTACGCGTTCTTGGGTTCAATCCCCGATACAAAAAAAAAAAAAAAAAAAAACCCAGAAGAAAACTGGCATCGAGTTACTGGGTTTTTTTTGCGATACCAAGAGCTGCCACCATGGCTCAAGAGTAGCAGGGGGGGGGGGGGGGGGGTGGGGAGAACCAGCTTTAACTGGGTGGAGATCTGCAGCCAGCCCCAACTCCATTCACCAGCAGCAGCGGAGAATCCGAGTTCATCTCAAAACTTATGCTGCGATACGATGATACTAAGAGTGAAGATCAAATGTATTAAGAAACTGAATTAGAGCTTCTTCAGGATGTAATATTGATGGAAAGTGACTGGCCTGAGAAGGAAGGAATTTCAACTACTTCCTTCCTTCCCACCCCCGGTACTGGGTATTGCACCCAAGGTCACTTAACCATTGAGCCACATTCCCAGGCCTTTTTACATTTTTATTTTATTTATTTTGGTATCACGGACTGAACCCAAGGGTACTTAACCACTGAGCCACATCCTCAGCCCTTTTATCTTTTTTAAATTTTGATACAGAGTCTCATTAAGTTACTCAGGACTTCACTAAGTCGCTGAGGCTGGCTTTAAACTTGCAATTCTCCTGTCTGAGCCTCCCAAGTTGCTACGACTATAGGTGTGCACCACTGTGCCTGGCTCTTATTTTTTTATTTTGAGACAGGGTCTCAAGTTGCTGAGGCTGGCCTCGAACTTCCGATCGTTCTGCCTCTGGGATGATAGGTGTGCGCCTGTGCCCTGCTGCTAATTTCTGTAGTAAGTGCTTCTGCACAAGTTTATCATAAGGTGCAAACAGGTCACTTTAGTTGTTTCTGTAAATCTATTCCTAGCCATCATTGATTCCTCTAAATATTAGGCATGGTCTATCATGTAAATGCCATACCAAATGTAGATGGCCCAGCAAATACTATGGTGTTATTGCAAGAGAGCTGAAAGCGAGGGCCACAAGAGAGCCACTATGTGCAATTCAGGTCTGACCCTACAGGTTTACAGGCACAGCCTAATAAAACTGCACTCACTTCAAATGCCAGCTATAAATTTGGGGGTCACTAGGCTGCTTGCACTGCAGACCAATTAGTTACACATCTGGGGGTTCCCACAACCCCTTAGAATTTGGTAATTTGCTAATATGGTTCATGGAACTCAGGGAAATATTATACTTACAGTCCCAGTTTTATACAAATTAGTATAGTACACAAACTGTACTTACTTAAAATGATAGTTTTATCATAAGGATGAAATGAAGAGACACACAGGGCAAGGCATGGGAAGGTCCTGTATGCAGAGCTCCCATGTCTTGTCCCTGTAAAATCAGGACACATCACCCTCCCAGCACACTGATGTGGTGTCTACCTGGGAAGCTCCATCCTCAGAGTCAAGTTTGGAGTTTCCTTGTGTAGGCAGGATTGATGGAATCATAGCTTAGAACTGAAATCCATCTCCAGCCCCTGCCCCCTACCAAGAAGTAGGGTACTGAGTTGATACCAGGAGCCTTAGAGCCTCAGCCTTCTATTCAGAGGGTCAGCCTTTCCTGGTGGCTTGCTCCCCTGCTGAGTCATCCACCTTATGTGAGATATTTAGTGTAAGATCTCATGAATACCAAAGACAGTCCTGCCATTTGGGAAATTCCAAGAGTTTTGAGGTTACCTCCCAGGAATTAAGGTCAAAGAACATACAAATTGTTAATCATACAACAGTCTACCCCTAGTCTTGGTCACTGGTCCCCTAGGGCAAAACAGTCATACTTCTCTCAGTATTTACATTTGGAATAGCATTTTGTTTTTAATTTAGAAGAGCTATTATGGAGGTAGAGATGGGGGGTTTTTAACTCAATTTCCCAGTACATGTGACCATTAACATTAGTATTATAATCTTATTGACAATGCCAACGTTTTACAAATATCACCATAAGGCAGGTAAAATCAGAACAATAAAAGTGGAAATAACTCTAGATCCTGTGGTCCTTAATGAATAGTCCAGTCTATCTTCACATCACGGGACCAAACCTCCCCCAGGATAAGGCACTCAGGTGTAGAGTTTTCCTTTTTTTTTTTTTTTTTTTTTTTAATTAAATCCAGGGGTCCTTAACCACTGAGCCACATCCCCAGCCCTTTTTATTTTTTATTTTGAGACAGGGTCTCACTAAGTTGCTCAGGTCCGGGCTGGAGCAGTGGCTCAGCAGTTACGGCACTTGCCAGGCATGCACGAATACACGGGTTCAAACCCCAGCACCCACTTACACAACTAAGTGTCAGAGCAACGAAAGCCATGTGAAAAACTCAATAAAAATTGATTCTCTCTGTCTCTCTCTCTCTGTGTCACTGACCTTCTCTCTTAAAAAAAAAAAAGTTGCTCAGGTCCCTGCTAAGTTGCTGAGGCTGAGTCACTGCATCCAGCTTCTATTTGATCTTCTCAGGTGCCAGTGCAGAGGGGGGCTTCAGCAATAGTCTCACCCTTTCAGGTCCCTGAAGTAACTGACTAAGAAGCAATGACTGTCTTTGTGCCTCCTTCAAAACACTAATGGAATGGGGATTTCCCTTCCTACATTTATCATTAATCCATCTGTTCGTTCCTTCACTCACCCAGCTACAATTCCTCCTTCTCGCCATCTATACCCAAAAGCTCCCACACGTTGGTTCTGCCATTGGACTGGTGCAGACTGCAGGTAGCAATTCTGGTCTAGCACATGCCTCACCCTCAGTCCATTCATCGGGCAGAGCTACATGGATACAGAACAGGCGGGCTCAAGACTGGGGCTGCATTCACTGTGAGCCCCATGCTGCCGGATGGAGTGAAGGCTAACCTACCCCGTCCGGCCTTGGAAATTCTCACGTAAAGGTTTAAAAGTATAGTTCCATTTTCTTGCTAAGGAATCCTCACTTCTGCTTGCACTTGGAACTGCAGTCCTGGTACTGGGACCGTTGCATCAGGCAGGAAAGAGAAAATTTAGGCCATGCAGGGAAAAAGAAAAAGTGTGTAGTCAGGCAGTCATCTCCTCCCAGGGGAGGAATAGGATAGTCATGCCAGCACCCCACCCCTCTTCTAAGTCCCCAGAAAAGCAGAGTCCTCTGTCTAGCAAGGACCCTCCCGTGGTGCTCCCCCCCATGTTGAGTGTGAACACATATGTGTGAAGGTGTGTAAGCCAGCCTTTCATGCCTTCATCTCTCCTTGGTGCAGACGAGAAGTTTCAAACGCCTTTTCCAATTAAACTGCTTCTTTAAAGGTAAGAGCGTGTCCCTTGCTCTGTCTTCTGTCCTGGTCCTCCTACAGTACTTTGGACATTTGATCTACATGTAGCCCTGTCTATCTCTGTTAGGACACACCTGCACTTTCCCGGCTTGCCCATGTGCAGGGCCTTCTCCCAGGGAACTCAGCCCATGGCTGGGGTCTCTGTCTCTCTTGTTGACAGATGAAACAGTTCTTGCTGGCATTTTGTGCCTGGCACGGAAGTAGAGGAATACGTTTACATTCATCCCATCTCTGCTTTGTTATAGCTCCCAATGTTTACTAATTCCATGGATCCAGGTGGCCACCTTAAGACACAGGGACATCCACTTGCTGTCTTCAGTTACCTTCTGACCCTGGAAGGAGGTCCTTCTAATTGACATCATCCTGCCCTGCTTTAACATACCCCTAAATTCTGTAGTAATTTCCACAAGGCTGTACCTTACAAGGCCCCTGCTTTCATAGGCCACAGTTTTCCACTGTGCTTCAGCCTGACCGTATGGCCAAGAGTTGGTAAAAACCCAAATGCAGTGGTAAACCGTATGCAGCTTACCCTACTGACTTATTCTTGCCTTCTTCAGAGTACAAGCCTCCAAAAAGCATGCTGCTCATTCACCTCATCAACCTTACAGCTCTGTGGGTCGGTCGAGAACCATTTATAAGCAAACTTCCAAAAGACAATCGAGACCAGCAATAACTTGAGTGATTCCAAAGTCAGTTCCAGGGGAAGAATCCACCTGCTCCTGAACACATGCAGTAATTCTGCACCCCCCAGTAGCATCCTCTTGCATAACCCATGCAAGTTGACTATGTGAACTCCCCTCCCTCTGAGGCACTCCTCCAACATCACTCAAGGCATTATTGGTATTTCAGGTTTCAAGAGTATCTTATATCCTCCAATTTAGGGGCAATTTCAGAATATCTGAGAACCAACTAATAATTATCTCCAACTGGAAATTCTCTAGTCCAAAGCTCCAGCAGTCACTGTGGGAGGTGCTCAAAGGCATCTGTTCCAAGGCCCGGCCTCTGCTGCACAGTGTGGGCTTGGGCAGTCTCACGGGTTTCCACTTGGAATGTCCAGTCCAGTCGGTACTGCCCAACGGGCGGATTGCACGCTTTCAGATAAACAGTACCATGCACTGGAAATGTTCCTCAGTCAAATATGATCCCATTTGAACAGGGGCTGGGGCATAGCTTAGTGGTAGAGAGTGTGCTTAGCACGCATGTGGCCCTGTGTTTGATCCCCAGCACCATTAAATAAATAAAACCTGCTCCCCAGGCAGATACACAAAGCCTGCTGAAACCTTCTACCTTTCATCCAAACTTTCCCTTAAATCCCATCAACCTTTGCATTCTAGATCCTCTAAATTTAATCCTCTAGGCCTGGAGTGGTGGCTCAGTGGTTTCGGCACTTGCCTGGCAAGCACAAGGACCAGGGTTCAAACCCCAGCACCACGTACACAACTAAGTGTTGGAGCAACGAAGGCCATGTGAAAACCTAAATAAAGTTGTTTCTCTCTTTCTCTGTCTCTCTCACTGTCCCTCTCTCTTTGGAAAAAAAATTAATCCTCTAAACCCTAATGAGGGTTTCATCCATGGTGTTTGGTACCGTTTGCTTGAGGCTCCATGTCATGGACCAGACGCTGTAGTTCCAAAGAGCAGTGTTAGTGTGGCTGATCCATAGGGTTTGTGTGGTTTTCTTTTCTCTTCCTTTTTTTTTTTTTTGATAATGAGGACTGAACCCAGGGACACTTTTTTTTTTTTTTTTTTTAAAGAAAGAGGGACAGTGAGTGAGAGAGAGAGAGGATCAGTTTTATTTAGCTTTTCATGTGGCTTTCGTTGCTCCGAGACTTCGTTGAGTACATGGCTGCTGGGTTTGAACCTGTGGACTCACGCATGCTGGGCAAGCGCCATAACCGCTGAGCCACCCCTCCAGCCCCACCCAGGGACACTTTATCACTGAGTTACATACTCAGCCCTTTTTATTTTTTTTATTTTGAGATAGGGTCTTGATAGGTTGCTTAGGTCTCATTAAGTTACCCAGGCTGAACTTGAGCTTATGACCCTCCTGCCTCAGACTCCCCGAGTGCTGAGAATACAAGAGTGTGTCATCCTCTCGGCTTCTTTTTCCTTTTTTAGCTCACGTTGCCTTCTGCATCAGCGAGTCAACTTCCCAGAGCTGAATCCATCATCTCTCAACCGCATTAGTTCCTCATTGAAACTTTTGTTTCCAACAACTAACTGTATGCGGCGCAACTGCTCCACCATATATCATGGTAACTGTAGCTACCTGGGAATTCAAACTTCCTCATCCCCTGAACTTTCATCCTTTGTTTTCCCAAATCACAAGTTTTGGGAAGTTACTTCCCGTTACCCCATGCCATTCTTGTGAATCACACATTTTCTGATCCCAACTGCAATTTAATTCTGGCACGAACCATCTGAAGTCAGGGCAGATGCCACGTAGAGGGCACAGTCCCCAGAGTCTGCCCAGCAGCTGGACACCGGCCACAAGTTCAGTGGTGCCTGACCGGCTACAAATACAGGCGTTCCCCAGATCCCCTCAGATTTCATAATTTGCTAGAACTGCTCACGGAACTCAGGAAAGCACTGTATCTATGATTAGAGTTTTATTACAAGGTCACAAATCAGGAGCAGGCAAATGAAGACACATACAGAGTCCAGAACATTCAGTTTCTGTGCCCTCTCCCTGTGGAATCTCCATGTTTCTCCCTCCCGGCTCATCAATACTTCAGAGTCTAGAGGGTTTTTTTAAAGAGAGAAGGAGAGAGAGAGAGAGAGAGAATCAATTTTTATTGAGTTTTTCACATGGCTTTCTTTGCTCTGACGCTTAGTTGTGTACGTGGGTGCTGGGGTTTGAACCCGTGTACTTGCACATGCTGGGCAAGCACCGTAACTGTTGAGTCACCGCTCCAGCCCCTGGAGTCTAGAGTTTTTGTTGGGGCTTCATTACGTAGGCAAGACAAGTGAATCATAGGTCATGTGATTTAACTCAATCCTTAGCCCCCTCCTCTTTCAGAAAATCAGGAAGATCTCTCACGCAGCTCAAAGCCCCGACCCTCTAAACACATGGGTCATTTTTCTGGCATGGCCTGACTCCATCCTGAGTCATCCCATTAGCATGAACTACCACGGGGTTCACCGTAAGTCATCCCACTCACATAAACCATCAGGGCTCACCATGCATGACAATGTTAGACACTTCCATCACAGGGAAATTCCAAAAGCCTAGCGGTTACCATCCAGGAACCCAAGACAAAGGCCAGAGAAATTCTTCATCATGCAGGAATTAGTCAAGACTAGGGCTGACACACCAGGCTGGCTCTGTTCAGACCCTGCAACTTTCAAAGGAAGTTCTGCCCCAGGACCCACCTTGCAAGAAAACCTTGAAGTTCTTTTGCTGCCTGATCAGTCTTTGTTTGCCTGGGCTCTTGGGAATGCCAGATATTTTATGCTAGGAATGTGATTTGTGTTGGGAGCCTTCGACCATCAGTTTGACCTTTGGAGACTGGAGACGGTCAGTCACTCAGGTACTCTGTGCCTCTATGACTGTTCCCCTGGGAAGATGTGACCCCAGGATAGGTGAGCTTCCTGGTTGGCAACACTTCAGTTGTGCTGCCACACACTGTTCTGAAAAACCAAGGACAGTTCATGCAAGTCCCCTGGGAGAGGATAACTGGAAGACTGAGCTTAGCTTCTGGGGTCTGCACCATTTGTTTGTGCCTTGGTGACTTTCAAGGGTGTCCTCCTCTGTGATAAACCATCGCCACGGCTAAAACCAGTTCATGAGTCCAAGTGGATCATTGACCTGAAGTCACCAACAGATACAGAGGTATTTGGCAAACAACCTACCTTGACAAAACTTTCGGTCACACAGCCTCTCTGAGGTCCTCATTACCATCGTATGTGACTTCTCCCTGATCCACTCAGGGACCATTCCTTCCACGATTCTGCTGCTCAGAGACACCTGCTCCCTCCTGTCCTACGCTCTCTACTCACCCCTGCAGGTTCCCCGGCTGTGCTTCCCTGTGACTCGCCTCTCTCCCTCTACTTAGTTTCTGCTTTTGCTGTTGTGGCAAGAGCTGGTGAAGTGGTTGGGGTGGGAAGAGGAACAAGAGCCACGCAAGTCCGCGTGGAATGAACAGTGGATGGCACCCTGCATCCAGGAGGCAGGGTGGGTGCATTCGGCTGTTTTTGGTGTTGGGAGCTGAGGCTCGGGAAAGAGCCTGACTTGCCTTGGGGCAGAGAGAGAATCAGGTGAGGGCTTAGCCAGGTGCTCAGGGCAAGCCTTAGGGAAATTGGGCAGAATGATTGCTAGAATAATCCCGAGAACAGTCCTATGGTTCAAGGAGCAGCGTGGAGGGCATGCTCTGGTCAGCAGGCTCCTGGATCTTGGTAGGCCATTCTCAGGCAGTTTATTTCATCTGTGCCTGGCACAGAGCCTGCTACACAAGGAAACCTAATTTTTTCCCTTCCCTCTGAGAAGCTGACCCTCTGAGCTTGAGACCGTACCCCAGCCTTCCAGCCCAGCCCTCCTCCCTGTCCCCATCTGCCTTCCCCACAGCCTACCTCTCACAGGGTGGCGGTAGGGCCCCCTGGGACCATAGTTCCAGCCCCAGCAAAAGCAGCAGGTGTAGCTCCCAGGTCCTCCCAGCCATGGTGGCTCTGACTGTGACTGGGTGAGCAAACCCTGGCACCTCCAGCACTCTGGGCATGGCACGTGTGGACCTGCCCCCATCAGTCAAAGTCCAGGTTTTGAGGTGTGGCTGCCTGAAGGGATGAAGTTTTTCGTCCCCATGTGACCTGCCTGCCCCTACGGATCCCTGGCCACAGGGTCATCCCCACTCCCACCTTCTACTTATTTGCCCAGTCTCTTGGTGCCGCCTGCTGAGGCCTTTCTGTCAACTTGTGTACTTGGGTTTGGGGAAATGGATCCCCAAGGATCAGGGATGTAGTTAAGGCCACACATCTATGAGCTAGACACCAGTTCCTTGTGTAGTCCTGAAACCACTAGCTTCAGAGGATGAAGCTTCTTTATTATTGTAAACAGAATGGCTGAAGCTTCCATCCACACTGTTGCATACAACTCATGGACCCTCATTATTACCCACAGGAGTGCTGTGGAAACACAGGACAGCCTAACCATTCTGTTAGGGGAAGGGTCAGGAAGACCCACCGCAGAGGTGACATGTGCAAAGGGTCTTGAAGATTGCGTAGGAGTTTGCCAAGGGAATGACTGGAGACCATTTCAGTGTACTGTTGAGGGAACGCTGAGAAGCTGGGCCTGGCTCTGAAGAACTTGGCCTTTGCGCAGGGGAGGTGGTGAGACCAGCTGGTGGGACATGTTGGCACCAGTGTGAGAGAGGCCTTTGCCAAGCCAAGGAGACAGCTGGCTCCTCAAAGTTCGTGGGCTGAAGTAGCAGGCTCGGATTTGCTGTAGGAAGCTCATCTCTCAGCATGGTGTAAGATGAGTGGAAGAGGATGGGACCAGCACATTGGGAGGCTGGAGCAAGGAAGCAAATACCCAGGGGTGGAGCCCATGGGAGGAGCTTACTGCTAGCTGTCACCTCTGAGCTAGCGATTGGTGTGACCTCTCCTGTAGGACACAGGCTCACGACTGGAGGATGTCCGTGGCAGCGCCTGAGCAGTGTTTGTCACTGCTAAAAACTTCAGCTAAATTAAATTTAGCAGTCTTTGAGCGCAGAAGCAATTCATGAATCAGGGCGCACACTCCATCAATAAAGGTTCAGAGAGCTCTACTTCGCACCTGGACGGGCAGTATTTATAGAGGGAAAAGGAAGTGCTGTATAGAAATAGCCTGATTGGTTACACTTGGCATTTGCTTTATTTGGGCAGCCTGTGATTGGCTGAAAACTCAGCTGCCATCTATGATTGGCTGAGGCTCAGCCCCCTGTTAAGAAACCACACTCAGGGGCTGGAGCTGTGGCTCTGAGGTTAGGGCGCTTGCCTGGCATGCGCAAGTACACGGGTTCAAACCCCAGCACCCACTTATACAACTAAGTGTCGGAGCAACGAAAGCCATGTGAAAAACTCAATAAAAATGGAGTCTCTCTCTCTCTCACTGTCCTTCTTTCTTAAAAAGAAAAGAAACCACACTCAGGGGTTGGGGATTTAGCTCAGTGGCAGAGCTCTTGCCTAGCCGCGCAAGGCCCCGAGTTCAGTTCAGTCCTCAGCCCTGGGGAAAAAAAAGAAAGAAAGAAATAAAACTACACTCAAGTTAGTCTGCGGTTTGTTGGTGTATTAATTTTTTTTTTGAGAGAGAGAGAGACAGAATCAATTTTTATTGAGTTTCTCACATGGCTTTTGTTGCTCTGACACTTAGTTGTGTACGTGGGTTGCTGGGGTTTGAACCCGTGTACTTGTGCATGCCAGGCAAGCACCATAACCGCAGAGCCACCACTCCAGCCCTCTTGTGTATTAAATTTGATTATAGTTCGCAATGGCATTGGAGGGAACTTTAGGACAGATTTAATCATTCTCCTAGTTTGGGCAAGCTTCTCAATTTTAAGAGATTGGCTAGCTGGCACGGTGGCACACAAATGTAGTCTAAGCTACTCCGGAGGCTGAGACAGGAGGATCGGGAGTTCATAGCCTCAGCAATTTATTGAGGCCCTAAGCAACTTAGTGAAATAAAATATACAAATGGGGATGTGACTCAGTGGTTCAGCACCCCTGGGTTCAATCCCTAGTATAAAATAAAATAAAAGGAGGAGGAGGAGCAGGGAGATTGGCTAAAACCTTGGACGTGGGCATCACTTTCTAACATCATCATAAGGGACTTGTTTTGTCTCGGTATGGAATTCACAATTTGCAAAATCAAATCAGTTGGGCGGTACTTCATGCTTCCTTCATGTTTTTGTTTTCTATGTGTATGAATCACTTAATATAAAAAGGTTGGCTACAGGGAAAATTTTAGGACTGTCAAGGGGATACAGAGCACCAGGGAGATTATTATAGTGGTGATCTATCTAGAAGTAATACCAAGAAACTGAAGTACACTTCTTTTTTCATTTTTATCGGTTTAGCATTGTTTTACCTAACGAAGGGATTCGTTGATTCATATTCATACACGCATACGTATCGACAGAGTAACTTAAACCCGATCCTTGTCCTGGATCTTGAGGTGCAGCTCTTAATAGAAGTCTCCATGAACTTAACTGATCAAAATCAAACAACTCAAAGTTCAGACAATAAAGATATTCAATAGTATTCTAGTCCAGGTGGTCATAGTCTTTGTTCTAGGCATGACTGCGATTAAAGGCCATGGCTTACTATCATCAAATGGGTTGATTTAAAGGGGCATCCATTTTTGTTGTTACCGTGGTAACACAAGTCAGAGTTACTTGTATATCCCACTGAAAGAAATGTGAAGATTGGAAAACTGCTGGATGTGGTGGTGCACACCTGTAATCCCAGTGTTTTGGGAGGCTGAGATAGGAGGATCACAAGTTTGAGGCCAGCCTCAGTTATTTAGTAAGACCCTCGGGAACCTGTTTCAAAATAAAAATAAATAAATAATAAAGGACAGGGGATGTAGCTCAGGGGTAAAGCACCCTTGGGTTCAATCCGCAGTACCAAAACAAAACAAAGCAAACAGGAAAATGGTGGAATAGCCTAGCTTGCCATCCACCATTCAGGATGCCTGCAAACCAACGGTTAGCTGCTCCCAGAACATCTCCTGTGTTCCTTCCTCCTGAGAAACTTCTTCAGTAAATCCAGGAGCAGGGTCTGTAGAAAAAGCAGTATTTAGTCTGTTTTTAAATTTAGCTTTTGTAGGGCTGGAGCAGTGGCTCAGCAGTTTTGGCGCTTGCCTGGCAAGCACGAGGACCTGCGTTCAAACCCCAGCACCACGTACACAACTAAGTGTTGGAGCCACTAAGGCCATGTGAAAAACTAAATAAAGTTGTTTCTTTCTCTGTCTCTCTCACTGTCCCTCTCTCTTTAAAAAAAAAAAATAGCTTTTGTAGTGGCAGATTCAGGGGAAAGATAGGAGCCGTGTTCAGTTTTGTTGAGCACGGTGTGTAAGCCTCCAGCATGGGCAAAAAGGAGAGCCAGAGCTTGAGGATAACTCACTTAGTGCTTGTGTAGATTGCAAATGCTCTCTCCCACCTCTGAAGAGTGTCTTCTACCCACTGGAATCCCTGGGAGGTCTGAAGGGTTACAAAAGCCAAGATTTCCCCCAATTTATGGATTGGCTTTAAATCCCAAACAAATGGCATCCTATCAAGCCTGAGCCCCCAGGAACATTATCGGGAATTTTTCTCAGTGGAACTAACTTATCTTCAGTTACTTTGAGGTTAGTACTAATTCCGGTTATTAACCACTGAGGCCTCTGATTGAGGGAGGTATCACAGGAGCTTTCAGGGAAATCTGTTTGGAAGCCAAGAGAGAGCCAGCTCGAATAGCAAGACTCCAAGCAGCCAGGGGGGCGGAAAAGAGTAAGCAAATTCTCCCTATACCCAATAGAGGCCCTCAGAGGCTGGGAAAGAGGGCCACCTGGTGGCACTGGAGCAGAGTGCAGTTGAATTTGTGGGTGAACCTGCACAGATCCTGAACCGGGTCCACTGGGAAACTGACTTTACTGTGGTTTCTTAAAGCAAGCTGTAAGGATGCATGACCACAGTCGGTGGACAGGGACCTTGCAGGGTTTAATACATTGACGTCATAAAGCAATCGCTCAGAGCCACATAGGTAATCCCCAGGTCACGAGTGCTAATGCCGAGAAGCACAAAACACCTTTTGCAGGCATCGCTCAGGTTTTGCACATTTGATAGCAATCAGATTATTAACAGGAAAAATCAGGGTATTAGTCATGTTTGCGTTTCTATAATGAAATTCCTGAAGCAAACTTATAAAGAAAAAGGGTGGGGCTGGAGTGGTGGCTCAGCGGTTTCGGCGCTTGCCTGGCAAGCACGAGGACCCAAGTTCAAACCCCAGCACCACGTACACAACTAAGTGTTGGAGCAACTAAGGCCATGTGAAAAACTAAATAAAGTTGTTCCTCTCTTTCTCTGTCTCTCTCACTGCCCCTCTCTCAAAAAAAAAAAAAGAAAGAAAGAAAGAAAGAAAAGAAAGAAAGAAAAGAAAAAGAATGTATTTCCACTTCAGTTTCTGAAGATTCCAGCCCAAGACTGAGTGACCCCCTTGCTTGGGGCCTCTGTTGGGGCAGGGTGGCACATCATGGTGGGAGCATGTGGCACAGAAAGCCATTTACACCACGTGTCAGGAAGCAGTGACCTAAAGACATCAGGCCAGGACCCTTCTTTCAAACATGCCACCGCAGGGCTGGAGAGGTGGCTCAGCAGTTGGAGCACTTGCCTGGCACGCTGGAAGACTTGAGTTCAAACTCCAGCCCCACATACGCAACTAAGTGTCAGAGAAACAAAGACCGGACGGAAAAAAGAATATAGTTTATTCTCTCTCTCTCTTTTTTAAGTTCCACCACTCAAGGATGAAGCCTTTAGCACGTGGACCTTTGGTGGAACACTTGTCCAAACCGTAACAGTAATTATTCCCAAGAAGTACAAGAAACCAAGTAGCAGTGATGTTTAGAATTTCAAGGGTAGCTTTCCATGCTTCCTTTGGGGGTTTCGGGGTGACTCTGTGGGATCATGGAGAAGCACTGGCGTTAGTAAAATTTCTCCCTGATTTGGAAGCATTCACCTACAAACCCACAACCACTCTGGTTTCTTCCTGTAGCATAAGAATAGGAGGCCCTTGGGGCTGGTGCGATGGCCCGGTGGTTACGGCCCTTGCAGGGCATGCGAGAGTACATGGGTTCAAATCCCAGCATCCACGTACACAATTAAGTGTCAGAGCGACGAAAGCCATGTGAAAATTTCAATAAAAATTGATTCTGTCTGTCTCTCACTTTCTCTCTTAAAAATAAAAAAGAACAGGAGGCCCGTTCTTCTGTCATGAAACCTCATGCATCTCCCACTCATAACCTTTGATGTGTCTTGGCCATGCACAATGCTCTATGCATTGGGCCAAAGCATTCTGCACCCGGCAGAAAAGCACTTTGTCACCCAGTAACTGACGACAGGCAGTCCTTTCAGATCTGGAACCCAGACTGAATCTTTTGGAAATAACACGAGAGAAAGACCAACTGGAAGGGACCACACCAAGTGCTATTAGCATCCACATCCCATGGATTTTCCTGTGAGGCAAAGGAAGGGGTTAGGACAGCAGGAACTAGGAGGAAAGGGAAAGCTTAAAGCTTTTATGCTGGCAGAGGTCTTGATGCAGAATCTCGGGAAAGCTGTCCACATCTCAGATGCCTCTGCTTAGGGGAAGGACTTCCCTGGCTCCAGCATGTGTGCAGTTCTGGGAATCTGGGGGGGCCCTTTTGAGTTAGAGACATGGACCCCAGACTTGATTTTGCTGCAGAGAAGCACTTGGTACAGTCCCTTCCAATGGAGTTCAAGGATACTATTTCTCTAGTGTTATTTCCAGAAGACTCAGTCTCTGGGTTCTAGATCATGAAAAGTCTACTTGTCCTCAGTTCCTGGGTCACAAAGGATTTCTTTTACCTGGCGAAACTATGCTTTGGCCTAGTACATCGGAGCCTTGCATTATCAAGGTCAGAGGTCATGAGGGGGGCATATGTGAGGTTTTATTATAGGAGAGAAAGTCCTCTGATAACTATTTCATAAGGGGTCAAAGGTTTTCCAGCAGGAGGAAATCTGATGGCTACTAATTGGTAATACCTTTGATCAAGGCAATCCAATCCAATCCATTCAGTTAGCTTGACCGGCTGCCATTGGTTTGTGATACCTTGTCTAATTGCTTTACAGTTTTATAGCTTTATCAGTGAGGATTTTGGCATGAGTTCCCCATAAGGGAAAAACTTCTCTAATAACCTTATCACTACTATTATAACACCAAACTTCTTTTCTGGGAAAGCTTCTATACAATCAGAAAACAAGGTGACGATAGAGTAAAATCCATCTGTAAGTGTTCAAAGGACATAGCAAAAACAGAACCTTGTGTTTGTTTTCTTTTGCTGTGCTGGGGATTGAACCCAGGCCCTCACTCTACCACTGAACTACCTCCCCAGCCCCTTTATTTTTTATTTTTTTAATTAAGGAGTTAAATTATTCTACAATCATAAATGCATATAAAGTAACAAAATAATATGCATTTGGTCCTAAACCATACCCCCATTCCCCCACATCCCAGTCACTTGGTTCTTCTAAATTTTGCCCCTACAATCCATATAAATGCTTTAATTGTGAATTTTATGGAATTAAATGATTGCATAAATATTATTTGACTTCTCAGGGGGTAAAGACTACGCTACATTGTTGATTGTCTCCCTAGATCCCTCCCTATCCTCCTTCCCTCTCCCTTCCCCTTCACCTCTCCCCTCCCAACATATCTATGGTTCCCCTAGATTATGTGTTGTTATGCCTTTGCTGGGTCTAAAACATGAGTTTGACAACCTTTCATCCAATCCTAGGTTTTTCTATAGCCTCCAAAAATGAGGAAAAACATTTAACCCTTGAGTTTCTAGGTTTGGCTAACTTCACTCAGCATGATTTCTTCCATTGCCAACCATTTACCTTCAAAGGCCAAATATCATTTTTTCTAATAGCTGAGTAGAATCCCCTCCCTCCCTCCCTCTCCCCACTATATATATATATATATATATATATATTCATCCAGTGAGGGGAATCACGATTGTAAATTGAGCTGCAATGAACACAGATTTTGCTGTGTTGCTGTAATGTGCTGATTCTAACTCCCCTGGGAAAATGCCCAGAAGAGGGATAGCAGGTTTGCAAGGTGGATCCAACACTAATTTTATTTTCAGGGCTGAGGACTGAACTTGGGGCCTTGCACGTGCTAGGCAAGCGCTCTGCCACTGAGCTAAATCCCCAAACCCAACACTAATTTTTTTGAGGAGCCTCCACACTGCTTTCCTGAGCAGCTGTGCCGTTCTGCAATTCCAACAGTGTGCTAGTGTCCCTATCTCCCTGTAACCCCTCCAGCATCCATTATTGTTTATATTCTTCATCTTTGCCAATCTGACCACAGTGAGGTGAAATCCTAATGGAGTTTTGATTTGCATTTCTCTGATTATTAGTGATTTTGAACACTTTCTCATGTATTCATTGCCTTGCTTGATTTCCTCTGTTGAGAAATTTCTGTTTAACTCTCTGGCCCATTTATTGATTGAATTTTTTATGTTTTTGATATATAGTTTTTTGAGTTCTTTGTAAAATCTAGATATTAGTCCCCGGTTGGAGGAATCATAGGCCAAGATTATATCCCATTCTGTGGGTTCTCTCGTGACAGTTTTGACCAATTGCTTGTCTGAGCAAAAGCTCTTTAGTTTAATGGCATCCCACTCATTGATTCTTGACTTTAATTCTTATGTTTTGGGAGTCTTGTTGAGAAAGTCTTTGCCTACTCCCAAATTTTGGAGTGTTGGTCCTAATATTTCTTCTAGCAGTTGTATGGTAGCTGGTTTAATTCCTAGTTCCTTGATCCATTCTGAATTGATTTTTGTGAAAGTTCAGGGATAAAGGTCTAATTTTAACTTCCTGCAAATGCCTGTCTAGTTTGTCCCGCACCATTTGTTGAATAGGTTGTCTCCCCTCCATGTTATATTTTGACCCCCTTTGTCAAAGATCAGATGTTTAAAGATTTGTTTGTCTCAAAGTCTTCTATTCTGTTTCATTGGTCTTCATTTCTATTTTAATACGAGTACCATGCTGTTTTTATTACTACTGCTCTATAGTATAATTTCAGATCTGGTATTATGAAACCATCTGTTTCATCTTACTTGCTTAGTAATGTTTTGCCTATTCTGGGTTTCTTATTGTTCCAAATGAATTTGAGAATTGCTTTTTCTATATCTGTAAAGAATGACATTAGGGCTGGAGTGGAGACTCAGTGGGTAAAGAGCATGCCTGGCATGCACAAGGACTTGAATTCAAACCCCAGCACCACATACACAACTAAATGTTGGAGAAACAAAGGCCAAAGGGAAAAAAAAATGGATTGCCTATTAAAAAAGAGAAAAGAATGACATTTATATCTTGATGGGGATTGTATTCAATCTATACAGGGCTTTTTGCAGAATGGCTATTTTAATTATATTAATTCTCGCTAGCCAAGAGCATGGAACATCTTTCCATCTTCTCAGGTCTTCTTCAATTTTTGTCTTCAATGTTCAATAATTTTCATTGTTGAGGTCTTTCACTTCTTAGTTAGATTAATTCCCAAGTATTTTATTCTTTTTGAGGATACTGTAAGTGGTACAGATTTCCTGATTTCTTCTTCTGCCCTGTTATTGTTAGCATATAGGAAAGCTATTGATGTATGGGAATTGATCTTGTGGCCTGCCGCTTTGCTAAATTTGCTTAGACGCTCAAGCAGTTTTCTGGTGGAGTTTTTTGGATCTTCCAGATATAGGAGCATGTTGTCAGCAAAAAGGAATAATTGACTTCCTCTCTTCCTATTCTTTTTTTTTTTTTTTTAAGAGAGAACAGGGAAAGAGAGAGAGGAGGGAGACAGAATCAATTTTTATTCAGTTTTTCACAGGCCCTCGTTGCTCCAACACTTAGTTGTGTACGTGGGTGCTGGGGTTTGAAGCCGTGTACCTGCGCATGCCAGGCAAGCGCCGCAACCACCAAGCCACCGCTCCAGCCCTATTCTTTTTTTTTTTTTTTTTTTTTTTACAGTCTATTAATCCTCATGAAAAGTTTGCTTAGTCACCACAGATAAAGTCATTGTAGAATCTTTACTCCTTTGGCTGTTTGCCTTCGCAGTGCCCCTGACTCTTTCTTTCTGCTCTCGCGTCCCTCTTGCTGTCTTCCCGTGGTCTTTTTCTTTTCGTACAGGCCATGTCTTGCCAGTTTGTGTTCAGGTTCATTTTGCTTTGCATAATCCACCGAGTCCTAAATCAAGCCAAAGCCAGTTGTCTTGCCACCTCCAAAATGGGTTCTGAATCCCAACGCACATCTGGTGTGGTCTTGTACATTTTGCAATTTTTTCCCCGAATTTCTGTCTTAGGTACTGTTGCTCTCCCAGGGTGAAGGGCAATAATGACCATTTGTTTTCTATGAAGTAGTCAGTTGGTCATGAACTTCCTGGTCTGGAAAGTTACTGTGTCGTTCATGATGGTGGCCGATCTTCAGAGAGCCAGGGGGGAAAAGAGCCTCTCTTCCCATTCTTATTCCTTTTATTTCCTTCTTTTGTCTGATGGCTCCAGCTAGTGTCTTGGGGACTGTATTGAATAAAAGTGGTGAGAGTGGGCAGCCTTGTCTTGTTTCTGAGTTTAGTGGACATACTTCCAGCTTTTCTCTGTTTACCATTATACTAGCTGAGTTTTTGTCATATGTGGCGTTTACATAGTTCATTTCCTTTGATTCCTATCTTCTCTAGAGTTTTTGAGCATAAATGGGTGATGGATTTTATTGAAGGCCTTTTCTGCATCAATTGAGATGATCATATGTTTTTGCCCTTAATGCTGTTTAAGCGATTAATCATATTTATCAATTTGCATATGTTGAACCAGCCTTGCATCCCTGGAATGAAGCCCACTTGATCATGATGAATTGTCTTCTTGATGTTTCCAAATGCAGTTTGCTACAACCTTGTTAAGGACTTTTGTATCAATGTTCAGCAGGGATATTGGTCTGAAGTTTGTTTGTTTGTTTGTTTGTTTGACATCTTTGTTGTGTTTTGTGTCAGAGTTACGGTTGCCTAATAAAAAGTGTTTGGGAGAGTTCCCTCCTTTTCAATTTCTTGGAATAGCTTAATAAGGAGAGATGTTACCTCTTCCTCATAAGTGTGGTAAAACTCAGTAGGAAATCTGTCAGGTCCTGGGCTTTTTTTTTTTTTTTTTTTTTTTTTTTTTTTTTTTTTTTTTTTTTTTTTTTTTTAAGAGAGAGGGACAGTGAGAGAGACAGAGAAAGAGAGAAACAACTTTATTTAGTTTTTCACATGGCCTTAGTTGCTCCAACACTCAGTTGTGTACGTGGCGCTGGGGTTTGAACCCGGGTTCTTGTGCTTGCCAGGCAAGCACTGAAACCGCTGAGCCACCGCTCCAGCCCCAGGTCCTGGGCTTTTCTTCTTTGGAAGACTTTTAATTGCTACATGGATTTCAGTGCCTGTTATTGGGCTGTTTAGGATTTCGATGTTATCCTGTGTCAATTTGGGGATGTTGTATGCGTCTACAAATTTGTCCATGTCTTCCAGATTATCTAATTTAGGAGTGTAGTTTTTCAAAATATATTCTGATAATCTGTTGGATTTCTATGGGATCAGTGGTGATCACTCCCTTTTTTTTTTAACTTTATTTTTCTTTTTAAAGATGGAGAGAGAGGGAATCAATTTTTATTTCAGTTTTTCACGTGGCTTTCATTGCTCTGATACTTAGCTGTGTACTTCCGCATGCCAGGCAAGCGCTGTAACTGCTGAGCCACCCGTCCAGCCCCATCGCTCCCTTTTCATTGGTGATTTTATTGATTTGCTTCAGTTCCTTCCTTCTTTTAGTGAGATTGGCTTGGGGCTGTAAATTTTATTTTACTTTTTTTGAAGAACTAGCTCTTTGTTTTATTGATTTTTTAATTTGTTTTGGTTTGTTTTTTTGTTCTTGATTTCATAGATTTCAGCTGCGATCTTGATTATTTCCTATCTTTTGCTGGCTTTGGGATTAGATTGTTCTTCCTTCTGTAAGCATTTGCGGTGGAGCAGAAGCTTATTTATTCGACATCTCTCCTGATTTTTCTTTTACTTTTTTTTTTTTTTTTTTTTTAGAGAGAGAGGGACTGAGAGAGAGAGTGAGGAAAGAGAGACTCAGTTTTATTTAGTTTTTCACATGACTTTAGTTGCTCCAGCACTTCATTGTGTATGTGGTGCTGGGGTTCAGACTTGCATCCTCACACATGCCAGGCAAGAGTCCTAACTGCAGAGTCACCACTCCAGTCCCTCTCTTGATTTTTTTTTTTGTTTGTTTTTAAAGAGGGACAATGAGAGAGAGAGAAAGAGAGAATCAATTTTAGTTTTTCATGTGGCTTTCGTTGCTCTGAGACTTTGTTGTGTACATGGTGCTGGGTTCAAACTCATGTCCTCGTGCAGGCCAGGCTAGTGCCAGAACCACCGAGCCACCGCTGCAGCTCTTCTCTCCTGATTTTTAATGTAGGCACTTGGTGTTATAAATTTTCACCTTAAGAATGCTTTCATGGGTCTGGAGCTCAGCGGTTACAGCACTTGCCTGGCATGCATGAGTAAGTGAGTTCAAACCCGAGCACCACAAAGTCTCAGAGCAACGAAAGCCACATGAAAAACTAAATAAAATTGACTCTCTCTATATATATATGTGTGTGTGTTTGCGCGTGTGTGTGTATAAATATATATATATATATATATATATATAATGCTTTCATGCTGTCCCAGTTTTTTTTTTAAAGAGAGAAGAACAGAGAGAGAGAGACAGAAAGAATAAATTTTTATTGAGTTTTTCACATGGCTTTCGTTGCTCTGACACTTCATTGTGTACATGGGTGCAGGAGTTTGAACCTGTGTACTTGTGCATGCTGGGCAAGTGCTGTAACCACTGAGCCACCGCTCCAGCCCATTTCCCAGAGTTTTTGATATGTTGTGTCTTCATTCTATTTGGCTTCCAAGAATTTCTTGATTTCTGCTCTCCCGTCTTCTTGGACCCATTCTTCATTTAATATGGTGTTATTCAATCTCCATACATGTGTGTATTTTCTGTTATAATTTTTTCTGTTAATTGCTAGGGCCATGGTGTCATGGTCTGATAAGGTACATGGAATAATATCTTCTTTTTTACATTGGCTGAGATTACCTTTGTGAACTAGATTATGATCTATTTTGGAAAAGGATCCATGTGCTGCTGAGAAGAAGGTATGTTCAGCCAATTTGTGGCGAAACATTCTATAAATGTCTGTTAAGTCCATTTAATTTATTGAAGTGTTTAGGCTGGAAATCTCTATTGTTTTTTTGTTGTTGTTGTTGTTGTTTTGCTTTGATGATCTATGGTGATAGAAGAATATTAAAGTCTCCTAGTATTATTATGTTGAAGTCCACAGGTGGTTTTATGTCATGGAGTAATTTACCCACATACTTGGGAGCATTGGTGTTTGGAGAGTATATGTTTACTATGGCTATATTTTCCTGTTGTATTGTTCCCTTTGCTAGGATGTGGTGGTCTCTTCCAATTAGTTTGTTTGAAATCTACTTTGTCAGATACAAGTATTGCAACACCAGCTTGCTTTCTTAGGCCATAGATTTTGGTAGATTTTGTCCCATCCTTCCACCCTCTATCTGTGGATATCATTGGCTATAAGGTGGGTCTTCAGCAAGCAGCATATTGTTGGATTTTGTTTTTTGATCCAATCTGCTAATCTGTGCCTTCTGATTGGTGCTTTGAGACCATTCGCATTCAGTGTTAGAATAGATATGGGGACATGGTTCATAGTCATTATGTTTTATTAGTAAATTATGTGCTGTTTTGGTTGTCTATTGATAGTGTATACCTTTATTGAATTTCCTCTGTGGGTTTTGAGGATTGTCTGCTTGTTCTATCTGGAGTTTATCCTTGAGGATTCTTTGTAATGCTGGTTTTCTGTTCATGAATGCTGCCAGTTTGATCCCATTTCCTCATTGAATTTAAAGCTGAGTTTTGCTGGGTATAATATTCTTGGCTGCAGGTTGTAGTCATTCAGACATTGAAAGATCTCCTTCCAGGATCTTCTTGCTTATAGTCAGAGCTGAAAAGTCAGAAGCGATCCTTATTGGTTTGCCTCTGAATGTGATTTGGCATTTCTCTCTTGTAGCTTTTAATATTTTTTCCTTGATTTCCCTATTATACAGTTTGAATACGTGTCCTAATCATTTGATTAGGACTATTGGGTGATCTGTATGCTTCCTGGATGAGCATATCTGACTCTGTTCTAATATAGGAAATTTTTTTTTAACTATTTCATTTAGAATGCTCTTTTTGCCATTCTTTTGCATTTGGATTTCTTCATGTATCCCAATTACTCTTAGAGTGTTTCTTCTGATTTTATCCCAGACATTTTGATAATTTTTAAATTTTATTTATTTATTTATTTATTTTTGTCATCCATGTGCTCAAGCTTGCTTGCTCAGCCTATCCTTTTTGGAAATTCTTTCTTCAAGAGCTGAGGTTCTGTTTTCTATAGAAGTTAGCCTAGTATTAAATTCTTCCATGTTTTGTCCGATGTGGTTGACTGCAGACTTTAAAGCTCCATTGCTTTTTTCAGTATGACTATTTCTTTTTAAAAAAAATCTATTTATTTATCTTTTTAGAGGAAAAGAGAGAAAGAATCAACTTTTTTTTTTTTTAAAGAGAGAGGGACAGTGAGAGAGAGACAGAGACAGAATCAATTTTATTTAGTTTTTCATGTGGTTTTTTTGTTGCTCTGACACTTCATTGTGCATGTGGTGCTGGGATTTGAACTTGCATTCTCACACATGTGCCAGGTAACCACCATAACCGCTGAGCCACTATTTCGGCCCCAGTATTGATGTGGGGTTTTTGAGATGAGGCTGGATTCTCTGCTTGCACTGGTCAATGGAGTCTGGGCCACTACAGATTCCAGCAGCCAAAATAGCCTGATTCTAGTGTTTGCAGCTTTTCCCAGCTAAAACTGGGAATTTGGGCTGGCTGCAGGTGTCTGCAGTCAAAATAGTGTTAGCAGCTCTCCAGTTAAAAGCTGGGTGTTGCAGCTCTTGTTGGTGTGGTGGAAATTCACCCTGGGAATTCGGCACCAATCTTTTGGGTTCTTGTCTCATGAATTTGAAGAATAACATCCATGGACAACCATGGAAGAAGGAGTAAAAGGAGTAGGATTTATTCAGGAAGAAGAGCAGAGGCTCTGCAAGGTGGAGGGGCACCTGGAAGCAGGACACTGTCTAATGGAGGTCAGGTCAGGGGTTATATTGATTTGGGGTATGAGCATAATTAACATTCATGCAAAGCAGGCATTGAGAAATGCATCTACATCATTGGTTGAAACCTAGGCAAA
>PVKS010030585.1:0-24259 GCA_004027875.1 Aplodontia rufa
TTGTTGAGGGAATCGATTTCTTTAATGATAGAGTTTCTCAACTCTTGAGTTTTCTCATTTATTCCCTTCATTATCTCTTCTTTTAATTTGTTGTTCCTTTTTGTTATCAGCTCATTGATATATTGTTCTAGATTTTCATCCTGGTCCCTGGCCATAGCCCCCTTACCAGGGGAGTTTTGGGATTGAGGTGAACCTCTTCGAGTTTGATATCTCATGACTGAAGAGATTCTTCTCTCTTATTTGCCAGGTGAACCCTTTGTGGAAGCAATACAAGGTTCAGTGGTTCTTTTTCCTGTCTTCTTCCTTAAGGACTGGGATTGGGAGATATGTCCCGACCCTTACTTGAAATGGAGATTTGTCAGGAGAGTTGATTTCAAAAGACAACCCCCTTTACTCTGAACTATTTGTTACCCTTACAGAAATCAAACACCTCATGCACTAGTAGCAAATTTTCAATACATACCACCAAAGCTTACAATAAACAGTAGTAAATTAGTTATTTAGGACAGACTATAATGGACTTTTGAATTCAGCCTATGCAACTAGTGTTAGTGATAATCAATACTTTAGGTGACACCAGTATACTACTATTACATATGTAGATTTCTAGAACAAATAATTGTTACTCAGATTAACAATTACAGCAGTAATAGTTACACAGTCTTAATAATGGGGGGTTCAAGAGAGTTAAATTAGGAGTCAGAAAGGGGGAGTAATACTGGTGAAATTAAGAGAGGAGATTATATATACCAATTATATACAGTGAGAAGTGGAGGAGGTAAAGATTTTGCTGTAGAGAGAAAAAGAAAATGCTAAGAGGAGAACATTTGAAGAGAAAAGGAAATTTAAAAAGGAAAAAATTTATTAAATTTAAAATAAAGAAAAAAAGAAAGAAGTGTAAAAGAAAGGACAGATCCAAAAGGAAGCTAGGATGGCTGTGGCCTAATGTAGGAAGGGTAAAAGAGTTATTACTAATATTTGGGTGATAATGTAAGGGAAGAAGTTATCCCTGAGAATTATGCTTCTCAGGCATAAAATATTTCAAATACTTTATGCACTGACCAGAATTATTCTTCTCAAGAATGAAAGCAGGGATAGACAGGATGAATTAGAGAGAATCAGAGAGACGATAAATAGGGAAAAAAGAAAACGGGAAAGAAACCTAAAAACAAGCTATCAAAACAGGAAGAAATAATATTGTTAATTTTCCCCCCTAAAAGAAGAGAGAAAAAAGAAAGAAAGAAGAAAAGAAAAAAAATGGAAGAAGGATAGGGGTTATCCGCCCCACGAAGTTAGCAGAATAGGGAAATACAAACAGCTAGAGTTTTTCTATATCAGAAAACCAGTAAACTCTTCCAGATATCGCCTTGGTACACATCTAGAACAAGAAATCAACAGCAAACAAAGAAAAAAATCCTGATAGGAAAACCTTGGAAGTATAGATATTAAGAGTGTTTCTGGTCCTTTCAAGGATTGGATCTTCTATTTCCGGCTGGATATGAAAGACTTTATCATTCAGTAGGAGTTTTCAGGGGATCTGAGTCAGAAGTCATTATGTTATCAAAGCTCCATCTGCTGGTAGTTGTCGAAATTGACTTCTGTGATCTTAGTGGTGGGGTCAGCTGATCCACGCGCTTAACAGGAAATGACCTTCTGTCTGTGGTGGAAGTGATTAGCGCTTAGCCGTGTTCCCCATTACTCCTTTGACCCCAACCCTTTATGAGAAACGGATTCAGGGTCTGAACCAAGCCTTCTGCTCCTGAATCAGCCTGTGATCTGCTGCTGGCTCCAGGTGCAGATTTAAGAGCCTATTTTGCCGACCTATGGAGTGCTGGTCCAGGACAGGGAGTGTGGGTTTAAAGATGGATGCTCTGCTCCTCCCACTCTCGAAGCCCTCGCACCTGCTTCCGGGCCTGAGCCAAGTCTTCTGCTCCTGATTCAGCCTGTCTTCTAGGCTGGCCCCAGACACAATATTAAGAGCCTGCTTTGCAAACCTACAGAGGTCTTACCCTGTTCGGGCGGGGAGTGTGAAATCCAACAAGGGATTAATTGATGTGTGCTCGTCTCCCACACCCTTGCCATTCCCGCACCTGCTTCTGCAGGTGCAATCTGCTATTCTGTGTCTCTATGCAGGCAGTTTACAGACACTGATCTTGCTGCCAGATAGAGAACAGGCCCAAGTAGAGACTTTGCAAGAACGCTTTCTTTAAAGCACTGCAGGTTTTCTTTGCCGTTGTGATCACAGGTGGTGGGTCCCCTCACCCCAGTCATGGGCGGAATGTAAGCAAGAGGGAGTGGCCGCAGCTGCTTCTCAGCTGGGACAGAAAAGAACAGAGATCTTTGATCGCTCCTAAGTCACTGCTCCTCAAAACCACTGTGAAGTTTAGGACTGTTGATTCATATTGCTAAAACCCCAAATGCACCTCAAAATACTGGAGAAAAGCTTGAGATTTCGTAATCAGTCTCGGAGGTGCTGGGGAAGCCTTTTGTCTTCAGATCGCCATCTTGGACTCCCCTCTTTTTTTCTTTTGTAACTAAGCTTCTAGGTTGTAGGTTGTAGCAAGTGTTCTCTCTAAAGTCATTTAACTTCCTTACCTACAATTTATTCCCCATGTCACCACCATTTGTCTTTGATTTCCACTGCTGCTTTAAGTTTCTTTGCCAACAGATGAATAATGATCAATGTTGTGGTTTGAATATGTTTTCCCAGAATTCATGTGTTGGAAAATTGGTCACCCATGTGGCAGTATTGAGAGTATTAAGTCATGGGGCATAGCCCTTGTGAATGGATTAGTGCCATCTTCACAGGATTGCGGGTTTATGAAGCAAGGCCACCTCTCTTGTTTTGTCCTTTCAGCATGTACCTGCTTGCTCTTCCATTCTCTGCTATAGTAATCATTACACTACAGTGCCTTCATCAGAAGCCTAGCAGATGTCAATGATATGGTCTTGGATTTTCCAACCTGCATAGTTGTGAGCTTAAGAAACCTCTAGTTTGCATAAATTACCTGGTATCAGGTATATTGTCACAGCAACAGGAAATGGATTAGATAATCACTAATTACTTATTTCAATAGGTCCTTTTCAATTTAGATTTTGTTGATCAGGTAGCACTTAACCTTTATAATCCAAGCTTCTGTATGAGACAATATCCTCAAATATGCCAAAGAGCTATAGCTGTTAAAAATGAAGTCTCACAGTCATGTATGCTGTGAAGGAGTAGGAGAATCCTATTGATTTTTGCTCACTCTGTTATTTGGATGTGAAAAGAAACATTGCTGGCCCCATTTCATAATTGTTTTCTCTTGATAGGATGTCTTAGAGAAGGCTTCTCATGTACATCCTTCCACCCGCCTCAGACAGTGTGGCACACATCAAGTCCAGCTTTACCATGGTTTCCTTTATGAAACAATCTGTCCTCAGTTTATGTGTCACAGTTACTTGGTTTTATCTCTTTATTATGAGTTTTCTTTCCTGAAGAACTGTAATCTGTTCTTCCTCTGTTTTTTCTCAAAGGGTCATTATTGTCCCAGAGTCCAAAGCCATTTCTAGTCCCCCTGGGCTCCTAACTTGGAAACCCCATTTGGCCCTGCATTATCACCTCACATTTACCTACCTGCCTCATCCTGAGTATTCTATGACAGTTTTGATTCTTTCTCATTAAAAGTCATCATTCTTATCTTTTTGCCCCCCAAATTTCCCCTCCTATCAGTAGGACTTATGAAGCATCTAGTTGTCCCCATACAAATAAAAAGCTTGAGACACATTGTGGATTTTATTTTTCTTCCAGAGTCATACTCAATCAGTCTCTAAACTGTGTCTATTAAGAACTCTTCAGTGTACAAAGAAAGACTGGTGGTGTGGGAGAAGGGAACACAGATCTCTTTCTTTTACATTTTCAAATCCTCTTTCCTGGATTGATTTTCTTTTTAGCAAGCAAGAGGTTATATTTGTATGTTTAATTCCTCTCAAGTTTTTCCTATAATAGATAATCTTCCATTTGTTACATGAGAAAGCTATAATTTAAGAAGTATCTTCCTGATTCCATCATTTTATTTTATTTTTATCCTTTTTTTCTTTAACATCCTGGGAAAATTTTCCCAGTGCTTTTCCTAACTGCTTACATACACAACCACTTAATATATAGCTATCAATGTTTTAAAAATAAGTACTCTTCTGACCAAACTGACCTCCCACCATGCATGGACGCCATGGGTGTGAACCAGATGATCATCCCAAGCATTTAAGACTTGGTGGTAGTTCTAATGCTCTTTCCACCCTTCCACCTACCCCTACCATCTTTATAGGATAAAATGATAGGGCAAAAAAAATGCAGTTTGCTTTTAACTTTGTTTTATTTTTTGAAATCTTCTAACAGATATTCATAGAAATAAACTAGGAATAATATAAGGAATTCCAGAATATCAAGGAAAAGGTTAGAAGGAGTAAAAAATGATTACAAATACTTAATTTTATCATTTTGGGTTATGAGGCATGGTCTTGTGGTCTGTGAACATGGGACAGAGAATTGGGAAAGTTTCCTAATAGTGTCTTGAGAAGGAACTCTGTGGGTGACCATAGACAAATTGCCTGATACCTCCATTTCCCAGACCTCATGACTTCTAGACTACATGGAAATCATTAATTTGAAAGGCATTTCAGACAAATAAGAGCACTAAGGGGAACCTAGGAAATGCTGATTTCTTTACAATCATAATATATTTAATTTATTATTGATCACCTCAAATACCACAAAATGAATGGAAAGATAAACACTATACAAGTACTCATTAAAAACATCCCCAAAGGGGCTGGAGCGGTGGCTCAGCGGTTTTGGTGCTTGCCTGGCGAGCACGAGGACCCAGGTTCAAACCCCAGCACCACGTACACAACTGAGTGTTGGAGCAACTAAGTCCATGTGAAAAACTAAATAAAGTTGTTTCTCTCTTTCTCTATCTCTCTCACTGTCCCTCTCTCTTTAAAAAAAAAAAAATCCCCAAATGCTGGAGGAAACTCCCTAACATTAAAGAATACTTCTTTTGTAGTAGCAATCATTTTATTTCAGAGAACAGACCTAGACTTGCATTGATTTCTTAATTTTATTGGAAGTCATAGTTTTCTTGGGTTATTTGGTCAAGTTTGGTTTTCTTGGTCCAACATTTCTGAGGCATGTGATCTGCTCAATAAAATAAGGAGATCTTCCAAAGCCATATGAATGCCTTCCAGTACTTACATTACAGTACATTAGCATTCAATGTGTTTTATGTTACCAGAAGTGAAACATTTATCCTCTACAATCATCTACCCCAGGGAACAGGAAAATGCCAAAAATCTTAACTACCACACATAGTTTTGTAATAAGATCATGAGGTCAAATGAAGCTAGCCTCAGTTTGCACTAATGCATACATGTATGAGAGTGTGCTTAATAGAGTTTAGTTGTTATTTCTGACTGTCCAGTCCCTGCCGGCAGGAACCAGACGGCTCTCATTCGGCGTTTGACTGAGATTAAAATAGACCCACTGGTCTTAAGTTCTCCAAGCACTTTATTTCTCCCTTAACCATGGCTAAAGGCCTCCAAGCGCTTCCCGCCTTCCCTCTTTTTGAGTCAAGGCTATTCACATTTAGAGTCCTTGTTTCTATTGCCATACTAGAGTCCCTATTTCTGCAGCCGAGGCTCTTACTACCTGCATTTACTACCGCTGCTGATCTCTCTGCTGTCTCTGCTGCTGCTGCTGCTGCGTCTTCTTCGCTGGTTCTATACTTCTGTGCTTCTGCTTCGGTTTCTCTGACTCTATGCTTCTCTGCTTTCTCTCCTGACTGCTTTCTCTCTTCTCTGACTGCTTCTTCTTACCTGACTAGTCGCTACTCTATTTATCCATTACAACAACCAATAGGGGTACAGTGCAAACACATTTATCCAATTGTAACAAATGAGTGGCCAAATAGCTTATTCATGCGGTCAGGCAATTTGCTAATTACAAGCCAGCTGGGCCCCTTAGAGTTGTTTACCACCAATTGTTTTACAAGCCAGCTGGGCCTCATGTTGGGGGATCCCAACATCTGACTAATTATTTATGGTATTAGTTCAGTATTGTGTTGGTGTTCTCCTTGTCTCCCCTATCTTTCTCCTTCATATGGTGAGATATGTTTCCTTGATGTCTCTAGTTTCATATTAGCAAGTCTCAAATACAAAAATCTGGACTTTTGAATAGTTTGGATTGTGTAGTTGACGTAAGTAAGCACTCATTTTATATTGGATGCATGTTTAAAATGTAATTGCTATCATTTTGATAGTTATATAATTACTATAAGCTGACAGTTTTCCAGTGGATATAACAATTTTAAAAACCCACCATCATCGTCTTCACTACACTTGGTATAATCAGTTATTTTAATGTTAACTATGATTGATATGTAGTGATATTAGATTTTTGTATTGCTTTTCCTAGATGACTAATGAACACTTGTTCATATGCTTATTGATTAGTATAGTATAGAATTAGTATAGTATAGATACTATTTTGGGAAGATTCTATTAAGTCTTGCTCATTTTTCTAATTTTTTTATTTTTAAAGATATTATATATGCCAATATAATTTTTTTTTAGAGAGACATATAATGAAAATTGTTTCTCCTAATTTGTGGCTAATAATGGTGACTTAAGAGTTAAGTAGTTTTATAATCATAAATGCATATAAAGTAACAATGTGCTATGCATTTGATCATAAACCATAGTTACTCCCACAGTGCCCACACCGAAGTCTCTTGGTTCTTCTATATTATGCCCCTAACAAGCATAATTGATTTTATATATATATATATATATATATATATATATATATATATATATATATATATAATATACATATGCATACATATATATATATATGTAAAAGATTGTGAATTTTACAGAATTAAATGATTGCATACATAATATTTGACTTCTTGGGGGTAAAGAGTATGCTACACTGTTGATTTTCTCCCTAGATTCCTCCCTAACTTCTCTCCCTCTCCCATTGCCCTGCCTCTCCCACCTCCCTACCCGCCTACATGTCTATGGTCTCCCTAGATTTTGTGTTGTTATGCACTAAGTGGGTCCAATACATGAATTTGATGACTTTTCATCCAAGTCTGGGGTTAGATCTAATTTCTTGAGGAGTCTCCACACCGCTTTCTAAACTGGCTGTATCCGTCTACAATTCCACCAGCATGGGAACCTTGCTAGCATATTCTTGATCTTTTGCATTCAGTCTGAAGTGAAATGAAATCTTAATGTACATTTAATTTGCATTTTTCTAATTACTAGAGATGGTGAACATTTTTTCATGTTTATTGGCCATTTGTGTTTTTTTCTGTTGAGAAATCTCTGTTTAGTTCTTTTGACCATTTGTTGATTGTTTGTTTATTTGGGGTTTTGTTGTTGTTGTTGTTGTTGTTAGCTTTTCTGAGTTCTTCCATTCTGTAGGCTATCTCTTTACAGTCTTATTGTTCACTTAGCTATGAAGAAGCTTTTCAGTTTAATCGTGTTCTACTTACTGATTCTTGGTTTTATTTCTTGTGCTTTTGGGGTCTTGTTAAGGAAGTTGGGGCAAGCTTCTGTATGATAGAGTTTTGGCCCTGTGTTTTCTTCTAGTAGTTGTAAAGTTTCTGGACTAATTCCTAAGTCTTTGGCCCATTTTGATCTGAGTTTTGTGCATGTTGAAAGATAAGGATCTATTCTTGTTTTTCTACACATAGCTGTCCAGTTTTCGTAGCACCATTTGTTAAAAAGGCTGTCTTTTCTTGAAGATATATTTTTGGCACCTTTATCAAATATCCTAAGGCTATCGCTTGTGGATTTATCTATGTGTCTTCTATTCCATTGGTCTCCATGTCTATTTTGATACTAATACCATTCTGTTTTTGTTACTATAGCTTTGTGGTATAATTTCAGATCAGGTATTGTGATGCTGCCTGCTTTGCTTTTCTTGCTTTGGCTACTCTGGGCCTCTTATTCTTCCAAATGAATTTAACAATTGTTTTTTTCTAATTCTATGAAGAATATCATTGGTATTTTCATGGGGACCATATTGAATCTGTATGACACTTTTTGTATTATGGCCATTTTGACAATATTAACTCTCCCTATCCAAGAAAATGGATATCTTTCTATTTTCTAAGGTTTTCTTCAATATTCTATAATTTTTATTGTGGAGTTTTTTACCTCCTTGGTTACAATAATTCCCAAGGTTTTTTTTCTTCATTGTGCATGGGATAGTTTTCCTGATTTCTTTCTCACCTTTGTCCGGACCCAACCAGCAGGAACCGGACCGCTCTCATTCAACGGTGAACTGAGATTAAAACAGACTCACTGGTCTCGAGTTCTTTATTTCTTTCTTTATTTCTCCCTTCATTTATTCTCCAAGCACTTTATTTCTCCCTTTACCACGGCTAAAGGCCTCCAAGTGCTTCCCACCTTCCCTCTCTTAGAGGCAAGGCCCTTAAAACGTCCTTTTTAGAGTCAAGGCTATTCACATTTAGAGTCCCTGTTTCTACTGCTGAACTAGAGACCCTATTTCTGGGGCCGGGGCTACTACCTGAATCTTCTACCGCTGCTGATCTCTCCGCCGTCTCTGCTGTTGCAGTTTCTTCTTCGCTGCTTTGCTGCTTCTGCTGCTTCTCTCATCTATGCTTCTATCATGCTTCTATGCTTCTCCCCTGACTAGTTGCTACTCTATTTACCCATTACAACAACCAATAGGGGTACAGTGCAAACACGTTTATCCAATTGTAACAAATGAGTGGCCTAATGGTTTAGTCATGCGGTCAGGCATTATATCACTAAGGAAGATACAAGCCGGCTGGGACAGAGTTGTTTACCACCATATCTTTTACAAGCCAGCTGGGCCTCATGTTGGGGTCCAGTCTCCGAAAACCTTAATCACTGTTGGAGTCTAGGAAAGCTTTGATTTATAGATGTTGATCTTCTAGACTGCTACTTTGCTCAACTCACTTATAAACTCTAGAGATCTTCTGTTGGAGTTTTTTTGGGTCTTCTAGATATAGGATCACATTGTCAGCAAAGAGAGAGATTTTGAGACTTCTTCTTTTCCTATTTGCATCCCTTTGATTTCCTTTTCTTGCCTGATTGCTGTATCTAATGTTTTGAAGACTATGTTGAATAAGAATGATGAGAGTAGATAACCTTGTTTTGTTCCTGAATTTAGTGGAAATGCTTTTAGTTTTCCTCTGTTTAGGCTTTGGGTTTGTCATAAATGGCCTTTACAATGTTTAGGTAAGTTTGTGACATCCCTACATTCTCCAGCTTTTTCAACATGAATGGGTGCTGTATTTTATCAAATGCCTTGTCTGCATCTTTTGAGATGATCATGTGCTTTTGTTAATTGTGTTTAACTGATGAATCATTTTTACTGGTTTGTGTGTGTTGAGTGAAAATTGCATCCCTGGAATGAAATCCACTTGATCATGTTATATCATCTTTTCTTATGTGTCTTTGAATGAGATTTGCTTGTATTTTATTAAGGATTTTTACATATATATTCGTCAGGGTTATTGGTCTGTAGTTTTTTTTTTTTTTTTTCTTGACACATCTTTGTCTGACTTTGGTATCAGTACTATGATTGCCTCATGAAAACTATTTGAGAGTGTTCTGTAACTTTCAATTTTGTGGAATAACTTAAGAAAGAATGACATAAGTTCTTCAGTAAAGATCTGGTAGAACTCAGCTTACAATCTATTAGATCCTGGTCTTTTCTTTTTTGGAAGGCTTTTAATTGCTGTTTCAATTTCATTACTTGATATTGGTCTGTTTAGGGTTTCTATGTCTTCCTGATTCAATTTGAGCAGATCATATGTGTGTGGAAATTTGTTCATGTCTTCCATATTTTCCAGTTTATTATAGTATAATTTTCAAAATATGTTCTGATAATCCTCTTGATTTCATTTTTTATTTTTGATTTTGTTGATGTGCTTCTTCTCATTATTTTTCTTTTTTCTGGTTAATTTGATTAATGGTCTGGCAATTTTATCTCTTTTCAAAGAAACAACAATTGAACATACTGCTTACACCTTACAGTCAATGATATCCACAGATTGAGGGTAGAAGGATGGGAAAAAATCTACAAGGCATATGGCCCAAGAAAGCAAGCTGGTGTTGCAATATTTATATCTCCCAAAATAGATTTCAAACATAAACTAATCAGAAGAGATAAATAAAGCCACTACATCCTACTTAAGGGAACAATACAACAGGAAGATATAACCATAGTAAATATATACTCTCTAAACACAAACACTCCCAAATATGTGGATAAATTGTTCCATGGTGTAAAACCACTTGTGGACCTCAATATGATAGTACTGGTAGACTTTAATACTCCTCTATCACTAATAGACAGATCATCAAAGCAAAAAAATAATAAAGAGATCACCAGTCTAAACAACTCCATAAATCAAATTGACTTAATAGGCATCTGTAGAATATACCACCCCAAATTGGCTGAAAATGCTTTCTACACTACATTGCATTGATCCTTCTCCCAAATAGATCATATTCTACTTTACAAAGGAAATCTCAGGAAATATAACAAAGTAGATATTATTCCATGTAGCCTATCATAGCCTATCAGGCCATGATGCCATGACCCTAGCAATTAACAGCAAAAATTATAACGTAAAACACACATATACATGGAGATTGAATAATACCCTATTAAATGAAGAATAGATCCAAGAAGATGTAAGAACAGAAATCAAGAAATTCTTGCAAGCAAATAAAAATGAAGACATAATGTATTGAAACATCTGGGACAGCATGAAAGTATTCTAAAGGGGAAAATTTATAGCACTCAGTGCCTACATGAAAAACCAGGAAAGATCTTGAATAAGTAAGGTAATGCTCCACCTTAAATCCCTACAAAAGGAAACCCAAAGACAGCAGAAGACAAGAAATAATCAAGAAATCAGACCTGAAATCGATGAAATTGTGTACAACAACAACAAAAAAAACACAAAAGAATTAATGAAACAAGGAACTGGTTCTTTAAAGAATAAAATTGACAGATTCCCTAGCCAGTCTCACTAAAAGAAGGAAGGAATTGAAGCAAATCAAGAAAATTCCCAACGAAAAGAGAGAGATCACCAACCCATGGAAATCCAATGCATCATTAGAACCTATTTTGAAAAACTATAATCCTCTAAATTAGATAATCTGGAAGACAAGGACAAATTTTGGACTCATGCAATATCCCCAAATTGATGCAGGATGACATTGAAATACTGAACAACCCAATAACAGATACTGAAATCCATATAGCAATTAAAAGCCTTCCAAAGAAGAAAAGCCCAGGACCTGATGGATTTCCCCACTGACTTTTACCACACCTATGAGGGGGAGGTAACACCTCTTCTTCTTAAGCTACTTCAAGAAATTGAAAAGGAAAGAGCTCTCTCAAATACATTTTATGAGACAACCATAATTCAGATACTAAAGCCCAACAAAGACTCATCAGAAAAAGAAACTACAGAACAATATCCCTGATGAACATTACGCAAAAATCCTTAAGTTTCTAGCAAACTACATTCAAAAACTAATCAAAAGAGGAGGAAGATTGCGAGCTGAAGGGAGGCAGTTTTTCCTTTGGCTCCGAGTCTGGATGGAAATATCCCAGTTTATCTTCAGTTTTTCAAGGTGCATTTTTGGGAATATATCTATGAACTTCTAGTGCTAGTTTGTGAAGCTTTTTTGAGGAGCTGAGTCCTGGGAGTTTCTCGAGGAGAGAAAAAGGGTTTTTATCTGTCCTGCCAGGAATGAAGCAGGTCGGCATTGTTTACATTCCGCCATTGAAGGGTAGACAAGCAGCTGGCAATGAGTAGGCCAGCGAGCAGTGGTGGAACTAAACAGAGCAAGGAGAAAAAAAAGGATTTTATTCGTCTTGCCCAGGGGCGCAGAAGTTCGGCTTCGTTTGTTTATATTCTGCCACTGGGGAGGACTGCGAACGGTCATATGGAGCGGCTGCAGCAGACAGTGCTGCAAACTATGCTGGGAAGTGGCCCAATGAGCTGCCCAGCAGAACAGGCTGCTCAATGGAAAGCTGGGCCATCATTATGAGCCATGGGAGACAGCTCTCTCTGGGTTTTTAGAGCAACCTATGAAAACTGCATCAGGAAATGGCCACTGGCTTCAGTCTGATCCAGGAAGAGAAGACTTTGGCCAGTCCCAGGACCCACTTTGCTTAGAGAGTCTTCAGTTTGTGAAATAAAGAGGAGCAATTCCCTGCCCTGTCCACTCCCCCCACCCAGAAGGATCACATGAGAAGTTAAAGGCTCTGAGTCTTCTGCCACAAGAGACAGTGTATGCATCTCCTAGCAGAGGGAAAATAGAAATCATCCATACTCCCTGCTCATTAAGTCTTCTGGCTTCATCTCCCCCAGGAGGCTGGCAAACTTCTGGGCTTACTAGAATCAGTCCTCTTCTTTGGAAGCCAATCCTAGAAATCCCAGGAGTCTGAGGATACCCCAGTACTCTTTGTGAGATCACATAACCAAAGACTGAGACACATTCATATGGAAACCCAGAAGGCCAGTGAACATCTCCTCCCAAAGGTCCCAGAAACACCCTTACTGTCTATAGTTCCAAGTTTTCATTAAGAATTTTTTACTTTCTATCTGATTTTGCATACATATATACATTTTTTTCTTTCTTGCCTTCTGTTTAATCTCCTGTTCTTGATGTGTATTGGTACAATAGCTGGAACAGTTTATCAGTTCTTGGACATATAAAAAAATAGCTATTTTTTCTTTTTTTTCTTTTGTTCTCTGGAATTTTTCACTCTCCTTTTTTATTTTTTTTTTTAATTTTTATTCTCTTTTTCTGTTCCTGTTTGTTTTAGTTTTTGTCTTTATGCATTTGTTCATCTCTTTGTCCTCCCTCCTGAAAAGAGGGATTCTGGTCAGCAGATTTAGTATCAGAATTATACTGTACTTGACCTCCTTATTTTACCTATGTGTGCATCTACTCTTATGCAATCTACCAAATCTTATTAATATCTCTTTTACCCATCCTATATTTACTACTGCTATCCCTGTCTCCCCTAGGGTCCATTTTTTGGTTCCTTTTTTCTTTTTTCCTTTAATTTATTCTTTTCTTTTTTTCTCTCTTTTTTTCCTCTTTCTTTCTTGTTCTTTCTCTCTTCAGCAGATCCTATACCTCCTTCAATTTCTCACTGTCCACAATTGGTCAGTATAACAAACTAGCTCATGATGTCCTTGGGTTGAAACGAACCTCACCTCAAATTAATCTCTTATCCCCTGTACGCTCTCAATTCCTAAACTGTATGCTGTTCTCTTCCTCACTCAAAGCCTTTAACCTATTTACATCCCATTTTTATCTTTTCTTTATTCCTAATTGAATCACTGAATACAAGCTAACACCTTCTAATTCTTTTTTCTAACTCAGGAGCTCCACACTACCTTCCTACCCCACTTCCTTGGTTTTCTAAATTGTACTTCCCCCCATCTACTGAAGCCCTGCTAACTGAAGTGAAGGTCGTTCTTCAAAACGGGTATTCGCTTGTTATCTTAACATATCGTGAGAGCTCTCATGGAACAAAACCACTCTTAAAGGTGCTAATCACAATTATAATTGTTTTTGTTGAAACTGTTCAGTATATGCACCTATAGGCTCACATTTCTTCATTGACTAGACTGAAAGCTGTTGAGCTGTGCTTCCAAAGTAGCACCTTAGCCCACTAAAGAACGGGCATAAAAAGCTCCAATAATCCTTACAACAGTAACCAACACAGTCAGACTTCAAGCCACACACCCTGTATCTGAAAATGAGGAAAAGGAGTAATTACTCCCATCCTCATCTTCACAGCTCCCCCATCCAAGGACTCCATGGCAGGGGTCCTAGATGAAAACTAAGAAAAATATATCAACATTACAATCAGTAACTCAATCGAGGAGTTGAAAGAAGAATTAAGGAATGATATCAGAGAGCAGTTTCAGGTGATGAGAGACAACTTTAATAAGGAAATAAGGGAACAATTCCATGAAATGAAAGATCATATTTATAAAGAGTTAGACATCCTGAAGAGAGATGTAGCAGAGCTATCAGAATTGAAAAATACTGTCAACCAAATCAAATCCTCACTGGAAGATACTAATACCAGAGTAAACTCAACAGAAAATAGAACCTCAGTTCTCGAAGAATGAACATCACATAATGAAGACAGGTTGAGCAATGTCGAGTTCAAGGAGGACAGACAAGAAAAGAAACTTATCGTGCATGACCACAACTTCCAAGTAATATTTGATGAGATGAAAAGTAACAATCTGAGTGTATTTATACTAGAAGAAAACATCGAACAACAAACAGGAGGCATTAAGAACATATTAAATGAAATTATCAAGGAAAACTTTCCTCATATCAGGATTGATCCAGAGTACCAAATCCAAGATGCCTATAAAACACCAAACAGACCAAACTAAATGAGAAATTCACCAAGACATATCATATATAAAATGATTAACAGAGAAACTAAAGAAAGAATTCTAAAAGCAGCTAGCAAGAAGCCCGAAGTACATTCAGAGGCAGACCAATCAGAATCACTATGGATCTTTCAGACCAGACAATGAAGGCCAGAAGAGCTTGGAACAATATTTTTCAAGCCTTGAAAGAGAACAATTTTAAGGCAAAAATAATATACCCTGCAAAACTCAGCTTTAAATGTGACGGAGAAATTAAATACTTCAATGATAAATTCAAGCTAACAAGACACATGAACACAAACCCTGCGTTACAGAATATTCTCAAGGACATTCTTCATTCAGAAGAACACACTAATAATTCTCTTAACCCCTACACAAGAGAGTGTCTACAGTCACAATACACTGCAACAGAAACCCCAGATGGCACAAAATACAGTAACAGTCGCAAATTCTGGGACTCACATTCCCATATCTATTCTAACTTGGAATGTGAATGGTCTCAGTGCCCCAATTAAAAGACACAGATTGCCTTCCTGGATCAAAAAACAAAATTTAACACTGTGTTGTCTACAAGAGATATACCTTACACTCAAAAATAGACACAAACTGAAGGTGAAAGGTTGACAAAATGTCTACCAGGCCGGTGGCCCAAAAAAACAAGCTGGCATGGTAATCCTAATATCTGATAAAGTTAACTTTGATTCAAAACTACTTAGAAAGGATAACAATGTACACTACATCATACTAAAAGGGACAATTCACCAAGAAGACCTAATGATAATTAATATTTATGCCCCCAATCACAATTCCCACAAATACATGGATAAAACCCTCAAGGACACGAAACCCTCATTGATCTCAACACAATAATACTGGGGGACTTCAATGCACCATTATCAACATTGGACAGATCATTGAAACAAAAAATCAACAAAGATATCTCCAATTTGAACATCCCTATTAATCAATTGGGCTTAACAGACATTTACAGAATAATCCATCCTAAATCGGCTGAATTTACTTCCTTCTCAGCAGCTCACAGATCTTTCTAAAACATAGACCACATCCTATTCCGCAGAGATAACCTTAACAAATTCAAGAAAGTGGATATAGTCCAATGTATCCTGTCAGATCACAATGCCATGGTCTTAGCAATCAACAACAACAACAACAACAAAAAAGATACAACAAAAGCTACTCTAATACTTGGAAATTGAATAATACCCTTTTAAATGAAGAATGGATAAAAGACCAAATGAGATCAGAAATCAAGAAATTCTTGGAAATGAATAAGAATGATGAAACGACATATTGAAACCTCTAGGATAATATGAAAGCATACTTAAGAGGTAAATTTATAGCACTGAGTGCATACATCAAAAATCTGGAAAGAGCCCAAATAAATAGTCTTATGCTCTAACTCAAACTCCTGCAAAAAGAGGAACAATACAATCCAAAAGCTAATAGAAGACAGGAAATAACTAAAATTAGAACAGAAATAAATGAAATTGAGAACAAAAAAATACAAAGTATCAATAAAACAAAGAGTTGGTTCTTTGAAAAAATAAATAAAATTGACAGACCCCTTGCCAACCTCACCAAACAGAAGATTGAAATGAAGAAAATCAATAAAATCAAAGATGAAAATGGTGATGTCATCACAGACTCAACCAAAATCCAGGAGATTATCAGGTCTTATTTTGAAAATTTATACTATACTAAGTTTGATAATCTGGAAGATATGAACAAATACTTAGCCACCTACGACACCCCCAGATTAAAACCGGAAGACATTGAAAATCTAAACCAACCTATCTCAGGTTCCAAAATCGAAGCAGCAATCAAAGGCCTTCTAAAAAAGAAAAGTCCTGGACCTGATGAATTCAAGGCTCAATTCTACCAAATGTTTACAGAAGAATTAACACCGATCCTCTATAAGCTTTTTGATGAAATTGAAACGGTTGGAGCACTACCAAACACTTTTTATGAAACAAATATGACTCATACCAAAATCTAACAAAGACTCATCGAGAAAAGAAAATAAAGAACAGTTTCCCTGATGAACATAGATGCAAAAATCCTTAATAAAATCCTAGCTAAGCGGATCCAAAAGCACATTAAAAAGATAATACATCATGATCAAGTGGGCTTCATTCCTGGAAAACAGGGCTGGTTCAATATTCACAAATCAATAAATGTAATTTACCACTTAAATAGAATTAAAAATAAAAATCAAATAATCATCTCAATCGATGCAGAAAAGGCCTTTGATAAAATTCAACACCCTTTTATCCTCAAAACCCTGAAGAGGATAGGGATCAAAGGAAGATATTTTAACTATGTAAGATCCATTTATGACAGACCCATAGCAAACATTATGCTCAATGGCTAAAGACTGAAAGCATTTCCACTTAATTCAGGAACAAGACAAGGCTGTCCACTTTCACCACTCTTATTCCATATAGTCCTTGAAACTCTTGCCAGAGCTATCAGACAAGAGAAGGAAATCAAAGGAATTTGAATAGGAAAGAAGAAGTCAAGTTGTCTCTATTTGTGGATGACATGATCCTCTACCTGGAAGACCCTATAAGCTCAACCAGAAGACTTCTGGAGCTCATAAACGACTTCAGCGAAGTGGCTGGTTATAAGATTAACACCAATACATCATTAGCTTTCCCATACTCCAGCAACAAGGACATTGGAGAAGAAATTAGGAAATCTGTCCCTTTCACCATCTTCTCCAAAAAAATAAAATACTTGGGCATAAATCTCACAAAGGATGTCAAGGACCTATATGATGAAAATTATCAAACTTTAAAAAAAGAAATTATAGAAGATATGAGTAGATGGAAAAACATTCCATGTTCATGGTTAGGTAGAATCAATATCATCAAAATGGCCATTTTACCCAATGCCCTATACAGATTTAATGCAATCCCTGTCAAGATACCAATGTCATTCTTCACGGATATAGAAAAAGCAATACTCAAATTTGTATGGAATAATAGGAGACACAGAATAGTCAAAACATTACTCAGCAAAAAGGAGGAGGCAGGAGGCATCTCAATTCCTGACCGGAAATCATACTACAAGGCTACAGTAATAAAAACAGCATGGTATTGGTACCAAAACAGAATGGAAGACCAATGGAATAGAATAGAGAATTCTGAGATGAGCTCTCATACCTTTAACTATCTGATATTTGAGAAAGGGGGCAAAAGCATAGTGTGGAAGAATGATAGCCTATTCAACAAATGGTGTTGGACAAAGTGGACATTCATATGTAGACAACTGAAATTGGGTCCTTACCTTTCATCTTGCACAAAAATTAAATCAAAATGGTTCAGTGATCAGGATATTAAAGCAGCAACTCTACAATTGCTGGAAAAAGAAGTAGGATCAACACTACGTGACAAAGGGGTCAGCACAGCCTTCCTTAACAGGACTCCCATGGTGCAAGCAGTAAAATCAAGAATAAATGCATGGGATGCAATTAAACTAAAAAGGTCTTGCACAGCTAAGGATTTAGTCAAGTGTATCAAGAGAGAACCTAAAGAATGGGAGAAAATTTTTGCCTGCTACACCTCAGACAGAGGGCTAATATCCAGAATATACAAAGAACTCAAAAAATTAAATATCAAAATCACAAATAACCCAGTTAATAAATGGGCTATGGAGCTAAAAAGAAGCTTCTCAATGGAGGAAGTCAAAAAAGTCCATAAATATATGAGAAAATGCTCTACATCACTAGCAAGGAGAGGAATGCAAATCAAAACTTCACTGAGATTTCACTTCACTCTTGTGAGAATGGCAAAATTGAAGAATACAAACAATGACAGGTGCTGGAGGGGCTGTGGAAAAAGAGGAACACTGTTACATTGCTGGTGGGACTGCAAACTGTTACAGCCACTCTGGAAAGCAGTGTGGAGACTCCTCAAAAAATTAGTGCTGAAATCACCTTTTGACCCAGCTATCCCACACCTGGGTATCTTCCCAAAAGAGCTAGAATTGGCTTACTACAGAGATACAGCTTCATACATTTTTATGTGTACTATAGCTAAATTATGGAACCAACCCAGATGCCCCTCACTTGATGAATGGACCCAAAAGCTGTGGTACATATATACAATAGAATACTACTCAGTATTAGATAAAATGATATTATGGCATTTGCAGCCAAATGGATGGAGATGGAAAAAATCTTGCTAATTGAAATATCCCAAACTCAGAGACTCAAGGGCCAAATGTTTTCCTCTCATTTGTGGAAGCTAGAATATAAGCAGAAACAGTACATTAGATGGCTAACCTAACAATTACCTCAACATGTATGAATTCTTACATGATTATGGGTAACTGTGCTTAGGTTCCTGGAGGACATAGGGAGGGGGATAGGTAGGGGGGAAGGGAATAGGAAGGACATCAAGGTGACCAGAGGGAGGTAGAATGGCAGAATCTACTCTGAGGGGAACCTCTGATTTCCACTAGAAGTCCAGTTAACTTGGGGCTTAAGTAAAGTGAAACATGGAACCATGGGGGACCCAAAGGGGGAAACCATGGTCTGGCACCAGTATTGGCTTGTTCTGTCATTACATTTTTGTTCTTGATTGATTGAAAATAAACTCCTCCTAGTTGTAAGACCATGTTTATCGAATAAAAATTAAAAAAAAAAAAAACAAATACTCATCAAGAAGATAATTCATTATGATCATGTGGGCTTCATACCAGGGATGCAAGCCGAGTTTAACTTATGCAAATGAATAAATGTGATCCATTACATAAACACAATTAAGGACAGGAAACATATGATGATCTCAATTGATGCAAAATTGGCCTTCAATAAAATTCAGCACCCGTTTATGCTCAAAACTCTAGGGAAGATAGGAATCAAAGGAACTTATCTAAACTATGTAAATGCCATATTTGCCAAACCCTCAGCAAGTATAATACTAATGTCCCCGTACAGCCGGGTTCTGATCGGAG
This sequence comes from Aplodontia rufa, assembly GCA_004027875.1. NCBI lineage: Eukaryota > Metazoa > Chordata > Mammalia > Rodentia > Aplodontiidae > Aplodontia > Aplodontia rufa. The sequence continues at coordinate 19,473 of PVKS010030585.1, forward strand.
GGACGGGCTGGGAATGAGAAAAACCACAGGCCGGAGACCTGAAACAGTCTTTCTTTATCCAAGCTTTACTTCTTTTTATATATCCATGCTTTACATCTCTCTTTCAAGGCAACGTAAATGTCTTAGTCTATTCATCCATTTGTGCTGCTACGACAAAATGCCTAACATTGGTGATCTCAAACAAGTCAAGGCAACACTGCAAGACTGCACTCCAGCAATTTCTCATAGTTCTGGAAGCTGGGAAGTTCAGGATCGAGGCATAGGCAGGTTCGGCTGCTGGCAAGAGCTCATCTTCCAAAGGAGCAGGAACACCATGAGCAGCAGAAAAATGTGAGAACTTTCTCCCCAAAAGAGGCGAGATCGCCTGACTGCTGGCTGGAGCCTCTTCTTTAAAGGCCTTCACCCCACCCCCTCGAGGCCTCTCTACATTAGGTCATTCATTGCCACACCTGGATTTCAGAGGCACGTGTTTGACCAATAAGCCTCTATGTGTGCCTTTTGAAGGATCTAGAATAATTGGCAGGTGATACCAAAGCAAAACGTCTGAAGCCTGCGTCAACACTCTGTTTTTCAAGCTCAACAATATACAATCGAGCAGCCTTTCCCCGAAGGAGCTTATGCAAACAGCAACAAGATCCAGGGCAGCTGATAAAGTAAAGGTCAGACCCCGACATACTAAAAGGAGAAAAGCTGAAAACATTTCCACTAAAGTTGGGGATAAGACAAGACTGCCCACTCTCTCCAGTAATATTCAATATAGTCCTCGAGACTCTAACCATAGCAATTGGGCAAGAGAAGGAAATCAAAGGGATAAGAATCAGAAGAGGAAGTAAAACTATCCCTTTATGTTGATGACGTGATCCTATATCTTGAAGATCCAAATAAACACCACCAGTAAACTGCTTGAGCTTATAAACAGATTCTAAAAAATGACAGACTATAAGATCAACCCCAATAAATTAATAACTTTCCTATACACTAATGATAATAGGACAGAACAAGAAATCAGGAAATCCTATTCACAATATCCTCAAAAATAATAAAATGCTAGTGAATTAATCTAACAAGGGATGTAAAAGACCTTTACATTTAAAATTATTGAACATTAAAGATAGAAATTGAAGACCTGAGAAGATGGAAAGATGTTCCAAACTCTTAATTAGGCAGAATAAATATAATTAAAGTGGTCATTCTGCTAAAAGAACTATACAGATTCAATGCAATCCCCATCTAGATACAATGTCATTCTTTGCAGATAGAGAAGAAGCAATTCTCAAATTTGTTTAAAAAACAAAGAACCCAGTATAACCAGAACACTACTAAGCGAGAAAGATGAAACTAGTAGTTTTGCAATACTAGATCTAAAACTATATTACAGAGCTGTAGTAACTAACCAGCATGATACTGGTATCAAAATAGAATCAAGACCAGTAGAATATTATAGAATACTCTGAAACAAACCCACAGATTATTAAATATCTGATATTTGACAAAGGGTCTTAAAATATAACATGAAGGAAAGACAAACGTCAACAAATGGTGCTGGACCAACTGGGCTGTCATTTGCAGGAAGTTGGAATTAGATCCTTATCTCTCACCTTGCACAAAAATAAAATTAAAATGGGTCAAGGAACTAGAAATTAAACCAGCTACCATATAGCTATTAGAAGAAAAAGTAGGAGCAACACTCCATCATATGGGAGTTGACAGAAACTTTCTCAACAAGACTCCCAAAGCAAAATAATTAAATTCAAGTATCAGTGAGTAGGATACCGTTAAACTAAAAAGCTTTTGTTCAGCCAAGGAATTGGTCAAAACTGTCAAGAAAAAAACTACCACTCCAATATATAAAAACTCTAGCGGGTTTTTTACTTTTCTGTAATGCTAACGTTGTAGAACAGTTAACCACTACCCCTCCCTTTTTTTTTTCTCTTTTTCTTTTTATATCCCGTCTCTTTTCTTTTTTCTCTCTCCTTTTAGAGGGATAATTAACAATAGTAGTTCTTCTTAGTTTGGTAGCCTGTTTTTAAGGTTTCTTTCTCTTTTCCTTTTTATCCTATTTAGCATATCTCTGACTCACTCTTACCCATCCGTCCTAGCCCTGTTATCATTCTTGAGAAGAAGGACTCTAGTCAGTGCATAAAGTAACTGAGATATTTTATGCCTGAAGAGCATAATTCTCAGGGAACACTTCTTCCCTTAAATTTTAGCAATAACCCAAATCTTGCCAATAACCTTTTTACCCTTCCTATACTAGGCCACAACTATCCTCGCTTCCCCTCGGATCTGTATCTTCTTTTCTATTTCTTTCTTTCCTGCTTTATTTCATAGTTAGTAAATCTTTTCTGTTCAATTTACTTTTCTCTTCAAATGTTTTCCCTTTAGCATTGTCTTGTTCTTTCTATAGCAAATTTTTTAACTCCTCCACTTTCTCACTGTACATATTTGGTATACATAAACCTCTCTCTTAATTTTACTGGCATTACCCCTCTCTTCTGACTCCAAATTAGTTAACTCAATTTCACCCCCCAATGTTAAGACTGTGTAAATATTACTGCAGTAATTGTTAATCTGAATAACACATATTTGTTCCTGAATTTCTGTCATAGGTAATAGTAATTTTCTAGGATCACCTAAAGTATTGATTATTACTTACAATAGTTGCATAGGCTGAAATTGATAGTCCATTATAGGGATGCTAAACAACTAATTCACTACTGTTTATTGTAAGCTTTGATTATACATATTGCTAATTTACTTCTAGCACATGAGGTGTTGGAATTCTACAAGGGTAACAAACAGTTTAGAATAAAAGGGGTTGTCTTGTGAAATCAACTCTCCTGACAAAACCCCGTCTCAAAGAAGGGTTGAGATGGATCTCCCAACCCAACAGCTTAGTCCGTAAGGTAGAAGACAGGAAAAAGAACCACAGAACCTGTAGTGCTCCCACAAAAGGTTTACCTGGTAAATAAGAGAGAAGAATCTCTTCAAGCATGAGAAATAAAACTCGAAGAGGTTCACCACAATCCCAAAACTCCCCTGAAAGGGGGGCTATGGCCAGGGACTGGGACGAAAATCTAGAACAATATATCAATGAGCAGATAACAAAAAGGATCGTTGACTTAAAAGAAGAGATAATGAAGGGAATAACGGAGAAAATTCAAGATTTGAAAGACTCGATTATTACAGTAATAGATTCTCTCAAAAAGGAAGTTACAGACCCCAAATCTGTAGTCAATGACATGAAAGGGACCATGCAAAAATTTAATAATAGATTAACTTCAGTAGAAAATAGAACCTCTGCCAATGAAGAAAGAACCTCCGAAAATGAAGACAGCTTGACCAAGCTAGAGCTCTCAGACATCAAAAAAGAAAAAAAATTGAATGACCATGACCAGAATTTCAAGAACGTCTGGGATGAAATGAAGAGAAAAAATCTGAGAATAATTGGAATACAGGAAGAAACTGAGACCCACACCAATGGTATGAGAAACATTCTCAAAGAGATCCTGAAAGAAAATTTTCCTCAAATAAAAGTAGAATCTGACATGCTCATCCAGGAAGCTTACAGGACACCCAATAGGCCCAATCAAAAGAAAAACTCACCTAGACACATCATATTCAAAATGTACAACAGAGATACCAAAGAAACTATATTAAAAGCAGCAAGGGAGAAACACCAACTCACATTCAGAGGCAAGCCAATAAGAATTGTATGTGACTTCTCAACTCAGTCACTGGAAGCAAGAAGGTCTTGGAATAACATCTTTCAACGTCTAAATGACCACAACATGCAGCCTAGAATTTTATACCCAGCAAAGCTCAGCTTCAAATTTGATGGAGAAATAAAAACTTTCCATGACAAAACAAAACTGGCAGATTTGTCAGCAGAAAACCTGCCCTACAAAGAATTCTCAAGGAAATACTCCAGACAGAAGAACAAGTACATGATACCCATAATCCACAAACAGAAGAAATTCAGTGAAGGTATCACCTACCAAGAACCAACCAAGACCACCACGGAAACAACTAAGTAAGACTCAGTGACTGCGAAACAACTGCACACTTCTATCTTAAGACTGAATGTGAATGGTCTAAATGCACCACTCAAAAGACACAGACTTGCAGACTGGATCAAAAAACATAATCCAACCATATGCTGCTTACAAGAAACTCACCTAACAGGCAAAGACATCCACAGATTAAGTGTGAAAGGAAGGAAAAAAATCTACCACACTCATGGCCAAAGAAAACAAGCCGGTGTTGCTATACTTATATCCAACAAAGTAAATTTCAATCATAAATCAATCAAAAGAGATTAAAGAAGGCCACTGCCTAGTATTAAAAGGAACCCTTCAACAGGAAGAAACAACCATAGTTAATATTTACTCTCCAAACAACAGTGCACCCAATTACAAGAACAAATTACTTCTCGACATCAAACCTCTCGTGGATCATAACACAATAATACTGGGAGACTTCAACACTCCGCTGTCACCATTAGACAGATCATCAAAACAAAAAATCAATAAGAAATAGCCAGCCTGAATAATTTCATAAACCAAATGGACTTCACAGACATATATATAGTTTTCCATCCTAAATTAGCAGAATACACCTTCTTCTCTGCAGCACATGGATCCTTTTCCAAAATAGATCATATACTGGTTCATAAAGATAATCTCAGCAAATACAAGAAAGTTGACATTATCCCGTGTGTCCTCTCAGACCACAACGCTATAACCCTAGCAATCAACAGCGATAATCATAACAGAAAACACACATAT
>PVKS010030586.1:0-24239 GCA_004027875.1 Aplodontia rufa
CTCCCCGGCCTCCCGACTCCTGGTCTGGGGCTGTTTCTGTGCAGCTGATCTCCAGGTTCACATCGCCCCTTCTGGTCTGTGGGGACAGAATCAGAAACGCCAAGTATAGAAAGAAGTTGGGCCTTAGGATCAGCCAGACATGGGTTCAAATTCTGATGCTGACTGGCTGTGTGATCTGGGTTAGCGACTTGATGTCTCTAAGCCTCAGTTTCTTCATCTGCTAAGCAGGAAGCATAATGGTTAGAGAGCGGCGGTGCGTGGATGGTGGGGGAGAGAGAAGAGGGAACATACGAGGAAAGAGAGAGACAGCTGCGCAGAGGGCTCATCCCACGCGGTGCGTGGTGTTGGACCAGGAGCAGGGGCTCCCTGCCCGTCCTCTTCTAGTTCGGGCTCAGCCTGTTACCTGCAGAGCCTGCAGCTTGGGACAGCTCTGGTTGTGCTCCTGGGCTCCAGTCCAGGGTGAAGGTCAAAGGCTGATTCTGTGGCCACTGTGCTGTGTGACCTTGGGCAGGGCACTTCACCTTCCTGAGCCTCAGTTCCCACCTCTGTCAGGTGAGCAGGTAGCACCTACCCGGCAGGTGGAGGTAGAGCCCAAGAGCATCGGCCCTGGACCTGGCTCTAGGCACACACATGCCCTCAACGCAGGCCACCGCCACCATGGTGGCTGTGCTGTTGGCACAGGGTGGCTGCCAGCGCTGCCTGGTGACGTGGGAGACGGACAGGGAGGCCGCCCTGAAGGAAATGCTCCATGGCGCTTCTGTCTGACACCCCCAGACACCAGCGGGAGGGGCAGAATCTCTTCCTTTCCGGTGGCTGCCATCTCAATGACATCTTAAAGGTCATATTTCCCGATTAAGAGGCGTTAATTAGTCACACGTCTGGCTTCGATTCTGTAGACTAAAGAGTGGGAAGAAAGTCTCAAAAGTGTGAAGCGGCGGGGAAGCAGGCAGCCGCTCGGAGAAGAGACGCATGGGGACCCTGGGGACACCAGGCACGCATGGCCAGGGTGCCAACACTCCTTGCAGCTCCAGATGTCATCATGCACCACAATGACGCCTGCTGGCCACGGAGGACCCGATATAGGACGGCTGACCCCGAAGATTTCACCCCCTAGCAACGTGGGAGCTGTCTTAGAGGCAGGACGGTCCAACAGTGCGTTTCTCAGGCTTGTGAGTGACAATGACGGTATAGGAAATGGGGGTGGGGTGGGGGATTGTCACCAACAAACGTGCAATCGCAGTGCCACAGCCTCTGGCGAGCTGATGACTGCCCTGGGACTGTCACTCCTGCGGAGAGGAATGTGCTGATCAGGAAAATCGCAAGCAGTGTCCGCGCCACGCCCCATGAATCTTTCCATCCAATCTGCACCTCAAGCCTGCACACACACACACACACACACACACACAATTTTAATTATTATTATCCCCACCTAATCTAAGAAGTAGTTGAGACCCACGGAAGCAGAGGAGTCTGCCCCAGGTTACAGGAATTCGGTTCCTTCCCGCCCCAGGCCTCCTCATAACTGCTGTGCTGCAGCCCCGGGTTGTCCGCCCTCTCTGAGCTAGGCACACCAGGTTATCTCAGCTTTATCCCTCTCCGGGCAGGCTACAAGTGCTGTAAAACAAAGCTCCTACTTAGCTCTGCCCACGGCAGAAACACTTAGCTGCTAATTCCAGACTCTCTGGGGGACGATTTTGTTTCAGCAAATTGATAAAGAATGCTAAAAACAAGACGCCAGCACTTTTAAAGATAATAAAGAAAAAAAAAACCTTATTAGTCGCAGGGCTGGATCAGGGGGTAGGGGAGCCAGGCCTCTCACACAACAGCTGGAGGGCGGGTAAGGGGAGAGGGACCCAGCCCTCCTGGAAGCCTTCCTCAACCGCCTGCCAGCCAAGCCCAGGGTAAACACGGGAATCCAGCCGCCAAGCCCTCCTGCACGTTGGTTAATTAAACCCTGTGGATCTGCTCCATTCCCGGAAACCTCCACTCACTTCAAGAACAAGGGCAGGCCCCCCGGGCCCTGCAGGGGTGTGGCCACCCAGAGCAGGGGCGAAGCTCTGGATTCCAGGGGCTCCACAGGGGCTGTGTGACCTTGGCCAGATCACTTCTATCTCTGAGCCTCAGCTCTGTTCTGCGAACAGAGAGGCCTAGGCCAGACGGGGAGCTCCTCTTCTGGAATCCTGGCTCCCTTCACCTCTGGCCTGGGAATGACACACACATCTGGGCACAGGCTTCCTCTCTGCCCAGGAAAGCATGAACTAAAGTCTACTTCATAAAGACAGCTTGCACTAGAATCTTCCGATGGAAGCCAGTGGATCGAATTCTGAAGCGGGGGATGTGACGGTCCGGGTCCCACAGTGTGGCCTGGACTTCCTGGACTCTGTAGTCGGCGCACACTGCCGAGTTCCTGCCTTTGGAGGCTCGCGTCCCTGAACCCCAGATTTAGCATTTCTGAAAGTCCACACCTCACATTCAGTGCCTGTCCCCGCTCAGGTGGGTGAGCAAGTCTACAGCGCCTCTTTCCATGAAGATCTCAGAGAGACGGGAGCCAAGCACCATCTCTGGAGGGTTCTGATGCGTAGCTGCACAGCTAAAGGCTGAGAACATCGTTTAACCAGGCGGCTCTTCAGTGGACGTCTCTGCTGTTCTTTATTCATGGACCGACTTCCAACGCACCGAGCGCACCAACCAAGCTGGGCTGGCGGTGGCTCAGCGGTTACGGTGCTTGCCCGGCGTGCGCGAGTACGCAGGTTCAAACCCCAGCACCTCGTACACCGCGGAGTCTCGGAGCAACGAAAGCCACATGAAAAACTAAATAAAATTGTTTCTCTCTTTCTCTCTCACTGTCCCTCTTACTATAAAAACAAATAAAGAAAAATAAAGTTGATTCTCTCTTTCTCTCTCTCTCTTTAAAGAAAGAAAGAAAGAATGAATGAACTAGGGAAAAGGGGCAGAGACCCAGCGATGGACTGGCACAGGACTATGGCCAGCCAGCCCCTGGGCCAGCATTAAAGATTCCTTACAGCAGACACAGCATGTGCTTCCAGGAGGATGGAGTGAGGGCCAGCGCTGCGTCCACCTCTTCTGTGTTCCCTGAGGGACCCCCAGGCTCAAACCATGTGTGGTTCACAGTAAGTGCTCAATTAATATTCGCTGCCTGACTGAACATTAAGGGACATTAAGGAACTGTTTTTTTTTTTTTTTTTTTTTTTTTTTTTTTTTTAGAGAGAGGGACAGTGAGAGAGAAAAAGGGAGGAACAATTTTTTATTTAGTTTTTCATGTGGCTTTCCTTGCTCTGAGACTTCGTTGTGTGCGTGGTGCTGGGGTTTGAACTCAAGAATCACGCATGCCGGGCAAGAGCCACCGCTCCAGCCCCAAGGAACTGTTCTTAAAGGGGAGAGCCCACCTGACTACTGTCTCCTGCAACACAGGCATATTCTGGGACCAACCCAGACCCAAGAGGCATCAGTGGGACCCTTCTTATTGCACCAGGATACAGGGTACCTCCAACATCCGCCAAAATTTGAGTTCATCACAGCTCAGAGAGGTCAAGACCTTGGTCCCAGATAGAGGAAATGGTAGCGCCAGGATTCAAACTCGCCTGGTCTGTGCGCACCCTGTTTTCTCCCCAGCCCCCATCTTGAAATCAGGCACCCCTGGGCCGCTGCAGCCTCTCTACCACCTTCAGCGCAGAAAGCTGGGAGGCAGGCGTAGCCGGAACCCACGGGGCTCCACGCGGCCCGAGGATCAGCACACTGCGCAAGCAGAGCTCTCAGGGTCCCCTTTCCCTCTCCATCCTGCCCCCAGAGGGCTGCATCCCTACGTGAGGCGAGGGGTCTGTGCCTCAACCCCACTGCCTCGTGCTCCTCCTTAGCCGTGGCTGATCCTGACCCAGATGAGCTCTGGCCACAGGCAGTGCTCAGAGGTGAGCGGGCAGGGTGGGGCGGGGCTCCGAGCACTGCACCCTGCGAGGAACGGGAGCCAAGGAGGCCATGGGCAGCCAGAGGCCACTGGCTGTGTCACTCTGGGCTCCTGGACCTGACACTGAAACACCCTGGGCAGGTTGTTCTGATGAGAAAACAGCACAGCTTAAAGCTTGGGTTTAACATGTCAGCTGCGTCTGTGCCACTGTCCCAACCCCAGGCAGGAGCTCGGGGGATATTATTAGCCCCTGAAAAGGGAGGCAGGGTGGAGGGAACCCCAGCTTCTGTGCACTCCCTGGGCACCGTGCTGAGGTCTTACCCACGTCGCCGCCATGAGCACAGTAGCGCGATTCCTCTTTGTGGCGGGGAAACTGAGGCAGAGTCAGTGCTGCGACACATACCTGATTGCATCCCCCAAACCTCCCAAAGGCAGGACCCGGGTCTTAGTATCATTAACACCTCGCACAGCTGGCTGTGGGGTTCTGCAAACAGTGGTGCTCAACTGAGGTCTGCTGTTCAACTGGGAGAATTGCTTGCTCCAAACCTGAGCGAAGAAACCCAAGCTCTAGCTCTGGTCTGTCACTAACTGGCAGCTGTGTGACTGTGTGTCGGTTTCTTTCCCTCTCTGGGCCTCTTCCACATTCTGATGATCAAGGCCAGAAGTCCCTGCAGGAAGAATTCCAGGCCACCCTCCTGCCCCTTGGCAACCTGTTTACACTGGCTCCAGGGTCTCATTTGAAAACTCTAATGGATAATGAACCTCTGTTTACTCATCATGCCCCAGGGCGGATGCCAGTGTACATTCCTCAGACCCAGCACCAGAGGTTCTTCCGGCCAAGATGCCTGTAGAGGGTGGGGGAGGCAGCTGCCTCAACAGGGCCCCCACACCCACCCAGGGCCCTCCCCAAAGCAGAAGGCCAATACTAAGCAGAAAAGAACAGGCTCCCAGCTACTGATTCAGGAGGTGCAGATGCTAAATTATAGGTGTGCTCAGGGAAGGGCTCCTTCTAGAAACCCAGCTGGTGAATGATGGGAACGTGAGCTGCCGGATCCTTTCTGGCTTTGGTAGAAAGTAAATATTTGGATGCGAAGCCCTGGCTATGTGGGGCTTAGAATTCAACCGACCTTGAAAAATATTCCAGGGACTGGAAAGTACGCACCCTTCGAACTTCCTGTTGATAAGGACTCTGATTGGACATCATCTGCTTTCCCAGAGCAGAAAGACTGGCCCCAAGTGACCCCAGGAATCGAAGGCTCTTTGCCTACAAGTTAGGATACGCCAAAGTCCTCCCCCAAGCCCGTGGCTTCCTTCAAGTTCAGTCGGCTGGTGCACGTGGTTTCCCAGGGTCTGGCGAGGCTGGTCCACATCAGTGAGTCTCAGTGGGGGTGATTCTGTTTCCCCCAAATTTGGCAATGTCTGGAAACATTTTTAGGGAAGGGTGCTCCTGGCACCTGGAGGGTAGAGGCCAGGGAGGCCACTGAACCCCTCTTCCACCCCAGGGCACAGGACTACTTCCCACATCACGGACCCATCCGGCCCGATGGTCAGTGTAGCCGGAGCGTCTAACCCCAGCCTGAACCATGGTGCCTTGCGGGAGGCACAAGACCCCAGACCCATTGCCCTGGTTGGGGTGGAGGGACAGGAATGGAGGCATCCACCAGACCTGGGCTGGAGTCCAGCTGGGGCTGATGGGTGTAAGCTAGATAAAGCTGGGCAAGTCGCCTCTTGCCCCTGGGTCCTGATTTTATCGTTTGTACAACAGGGGTGGAAAAACCATCCCTAACTCATGGGGTGGCTGCAAGGATGTCGGTGCATAAGACTTAATTTCACGATCTATAAAGTGGGCTTGCTTCTCACCCTCCAGCTTTCCCTCCAACATTATTAAACAAGAGTCAAGCTTCCCCATAGCTTAGCTGCCAGCTGCAAACAGCTGGAGAGGCAGTGGCTATGGAGAACCACTGGGCCACCAGAAAATGGGGTAAACTAGAAGCAAACGCTCAGGGCTGAGCTGCTGAGCTGCAGGCTTGTTTGGTGCTGCAGCAGCGCGACCCTAACCCGGCTATTGTACCCGGGTTACAGACAGCGACAGCAGCCGGTAATCACTACGTAATTTTTTTTTTTTTAAGAGAGAGGGACAGTGAAAGACAGAGAAAGAGAAAGAATCAATTTTTACTTAGTTTTTCATGTGGCTTTCATTGCTCAGACACTGAGCAATTGTGTACGTGGTGCTGGGGTTCAAACCTGCGTCCTCGTGCATGCCAGGCAAGTGCCGTAACCGCTGAGCCACCTCTCCAGCCCCTACTATGTATTTTCTAAGCTAGGGACTGTGCTGAGTGTTTCATTGCAGCTCACAGAACTAAGGCCACTCGTCAGGTCCCAAATTCAATTAGAGGCAAAGCCAGGATTCAAACTCATGAATTCAATCAACAGATCTTACATCCATCTGGGGGGTTGAACCCAGGGACACTTAGCCACCGAGCCACATCACCAGCCCTTTTTATTTCTATTTTGGGGCAGTATTCAATGACTAAGTTGCGAAGGGCTTCACCAAGTTGCTCAGGCTGGCCTTGAAGAACTCGCGAACCTCCTGCCTCAGCCTCCCTAGCTGCTAGGATTAAGGCATGCACCACTGGGCCCAGCTGTATCCTTTCTTTCTTCCAACAAACGACAGTGGGCAATACCAGACCCACATTCAAAATGCAAAAGCAAAAACTGCTCACAAACTTTGCAGCTTCTAACTCTCAGCAATGACATGCGTTTCAGCCTCCTTCTCTCAAGGCAGCAGGGCAATCTACTCGGAGTCCTCCAGCCTGGAGACAGCAGCAGCTGGGACATCTGCCTCTCGAACATGCGTGGAGCCCGCTGACGTCTAATGGCCCAGCCTTCGCCATGAATGTTCAATGAGTTAAATGGAATGATGAGCACTTAGGATCCAAGAGACTGATTCCATCCCGTGCGGGGAGATTAACTAGCTCCGGAAAGGGTGGATTGCTCAAAAGCCCCAGGAATCCAGAACCCAGGCTGGGGGAGTGAGCACCCCTGAGGTGGGAAAGACACCCTGGGAATGCGAACAGCGCCACATTACAGACCTTGGGCAAGCTTCCCACCCGACTTTTTCTTCCATGAGAGGAGAGGTAGAACACCACTCCTTGGACACCTTGGACCAACCATTGCTGTAGGTGTAAATGAGCAGAAACTTGTATTCATTATGCATTGCTGCGTAACAAGTAGCCCAGTGACCATCGGACATCAAACATTTATTATCTCTCACTTTAAGGGTCTAGGAGGACCTGAGTTGAGAGGCCAGGCTCCAGCTCTCTCATGAGGCTGGGTGCAGCTGTTGGGCAGAGGTGCCATCTCACCTGCATCCTGGAGGATCTGTTTCCAGGCTCTCTCGCAGGGTTGTGAACAGGTTCCTGTTCCTGCTGGTAGCTGGCCAGTGGCTTTGGATCCTCACCATGTGGGCCTCCCTACAGGGCAGATCTGGTGTCCTCAAGATATGGCAGCTGGCCACCCCCAGACTGAAGGCCCCAAGATAGGGACAGAGTGGCAAGAAGAAAGCAGCGGAGTCCTCTGAAACCCAGTCTCAGAAGAGACGCCCAGCATCCTGTTGGTCCTACAGAGCTCAGTGGAGTGCAGCAGGGATGCACAGTGGTGGGGACCCTGGAAGGTGGGCACCCTGGAAGGTGGGGATCACCTGCAGGTACCTGCCTAGACTGGACTGTGCTTTGTCCACTGCAATGCAGACAATGCTGGCCACCCTTCATGGAAGCCCCACTGTGTGCCAAGCACCAGGCGGGGCATTCCACACACATGGCCTCAACGCACTCTCTACTGCAACTCCAGACGGGGAGGAGCAGCCTGGTTTACAGAAGAGGACACAGAGGCATAAAGAAACTCGGAGGCTGGACACGGTGGCGCAAGGCTGTAATCCCAGCGGCTCGGGGAGGCTGAGGCAGGAGGATTACAAGTTCAAAGCCGGCCTCAGCAACTTAGTGAGGCCCTAAGCAACTTAGCGAGATCTGTCTCAAAATAAAAAAACAGAAAGGGCTGGGGATGTGGCTCGGAGGTTAAGCACCCCGGGTTCAATCCCTGGAACAAAAATGAAAGTGGAGGGCAGGGTGCAGAAAAGAAGGCAGGCAGGCAGAAAGAAAGGAGAAAAGAAGAAAGCAGCTCAGGAGGCCACCCCAAGCCACACATCCAGCGAGAGGCAGAGCCAGGACTCTAACTCAGAGCTCTTGGATCCGGTGACTCACCCTCTTACTAACAGTGGTGTGGGCAAACTGGCTTGTCCCAGCGCCCGGAGACCGCTGTGAAGTCCTCAGAAGTCCAACAGATCCATTAGGAAATATTAAATTATATAAGCTTATAATTCAATAAATCATATGAAAAGCAGTGGTACCAAATACGTAAATCTGATCACTTCTTAATAACCTTACGGCATTTCACTATTATCTACGGACTCGCGATCATTTATGTAGATTTTGTCTATACTATAAAGAGGGTCATCCGTGGACCACGTCCTCCCAGCCCTGTGTCCAACGACAGCCCGTTGGTGACCTGCGGTCGGCCGTGTTGGGAAGATTGGCACCACTGGCGTGGGCGAAGGCCGCGCCAACGCTTACCAGCATCCTGCTTCCGCTAACCTAGCGTCATCTCCGGTAAGGAATGCTTGCGATCATTCCCTGCTAAAGACCCCATTCTCCACGCAGCCCCCAAACATCACGTCCCCTGTGATATGCATCCCTCCGGATTTCCTTTCTGAAGTCTCTGACTTCCTGAGGAGGAAGCAGGAGGCCTCTGAACAGAACATCTGAGATTTTTCTGGAAGAGGGAGAGAAAGTGAGAGCCACAAAGGAGCCCTGGGATCGCAAAGAGGGAAATGAGTGAATTCAAAGCTCCCAGACCTCTCCGAATTCCAACAAAGAAGTCCACGTGCAGACCCCACCCCTGCAGGGCGCTCTGATGGCCACAGGGGAAATGACCCCAACGTCCAGCCCCATGGGCGAACGTGTCCTGCAGCTCACAAGCACGCACGTGACCCGACAGAATGTTCCCTAAAGATGGAACCACGGAAAGTTTTCTGCAGAGGGAGGAAAAAAGACAGGAAGGAAACGTATTGGACCCCAAGAGTGGATTTCGCGAAGGTCAGAAGCAGGGCCGACTGTTTTCCTGATATAAACAGCACACCAACTCCATCTGTTGTGGGTGGGGAGAGCAGACCCCTGGGGAGCAGCCAAACTGTGTCCCGCCTTCCTCTTGTCAGGCCAGGTCTCTCCCAGAGGCACCTGCTCTGGGGCCCAGCCTTGGGCCCTGGCTGGCTCCATAAAGGAACCATTGTTCTCTGGTGAGTGACATCATCAGTCACCAGGAGGGTGAAGAGGAGCCCTGAAACTGGGTGAGGTCAGCCCCAAAGAAAGTGGCCTTTCCTGCCTGCCCGTTGACCCCGCAGCAGAGGACCAAGTGACATCATGCTGGTTTCTGAGGCTACAAAACAGAAGAAGCCAGAGGACAGAGGAAGCCATATAAAGATGGAGGTGGGGACTGGGGGGACACCACACAAGCCAAGGGATGCCAGGGGTCACCAAAGGCCAGAAGAGGCAGGAAGACCCCACTTGGAGCCCTCAGAGGGGCGCTGGGCTGCCGGCACCTTGAACTCAGTCTTCAGGCCCCACCCCAGACTGAGACACTTGCCTTGGGACACGGATGCCCAGGAGGGCCATGAAGGCAACAGGAGTGCCCAGCCCTCTTCAGCAAATCCCTCTTCTTGCTAGAAAGGTGCTGGGACATTGTGTGCATGGCAGGGGCTGAGCTACGGCAGGTGCTTCAAGCAGGATCAGAGACTCTTGGCCTTCTGCTGAAGGGCCAATCACTCTGCTCAGGCACCAATGGGTCAACCATGAGCCCCAAGTGCAGGCCACAGTCCTGGTCCCTGAGAGGCCGACACAGGCTGCAGTCCCAACCTCCCTGATCGCAGCTGTGCGGCCCCCACCTCCCGTCTGCTCCACCAGGGCCTCGGCAGTGTCGCCATTATCCTGGGTTCTGGAATATTCTGCTGCTCTGATGGAGCTGCCAGGTCTCCATGCCTTTCTCTGGCTCACAAGGTCACAGCGCAGACACCTTTTCCTGCTTTTGAGGCTCTGGACAAAAGCTTTGTTTTCCTTTAACCCCTTTTATTCCTGGGCCACAGGGGCAGGCCATCTGCAGGGACTTCAAGGCTGACTTTAGAAACAGTGGCAGGCGCTGGGAGTGCCTGGCACTGCAGGGTGAGCCCCAGGCACAGCAGGACAAGTCCAAGAGCAAGGGAGGTCCCCTGCCCCACCCGCCTCCAGCCATAGATGCTGCCTGGGACAGAGGTCTGCGACTTTAAACAGATCCTCCCGGTTAGGAAGGCACTTAGCAAGACGGGTGGTGTGGATTTTCCAGTTCGCTGAGATCTCAAAGGAATGTTTGAGGAAAGGCCTGGTTGGGGCAAGAGCTGACTTTCCAGGCACGCGTGCCACAGGCCAAGCCAGCCACACCCACCACCTCACTGCGCTGCACCCCATTCCGCAGGAGGAGGGCACCCTTGGGGACACAGCTGGGAAGTGGGGGAGCCGGGTCCCTGCAGCAGGACAGATGATCCTAGCCCACTCTGCCCTCAGCCTGCCAAAGTGGGACACCTGGCACCCAGCGGAGAGAAGACCCTGTAGGTGTGCACCTACTGCGTGCCAGCACTGTGCAAGCCCACAGTGTCCTAGGGTGACGGAGGAGGAAACTGACCCACCAGGGCCCTTCGGCCAGGGTATGGCAGCTGTAGGACGCCAGCCAGTGGCCAGCACTCAGCGGACACCAAGCAGTGGTGGCCACCTGCTGTCACTGGCTTGGCCAGCTGAGGGGCTGGGGCTGTCGGGCAGCAACATGTTACACAGGCCAATGCCCAGAGTCAAATGGCCCCTGAGGGTGGGTGGGGGGAGGTGGACAAGTGACACTGCCTGTCACCAATCCCTGGCCCTGAGTCACAATGTCTTGAGAGATAACAGAGTGATAGAAACAGAGGCACAGAGATCAAACAGAGAGAGACAGAAACATGGCAAGAGACAGAAAGAATAAATGAGAGTGCGTCCCCGGGCTGAGGCACACCTCCAGAGAACGGACTGGGGGCTCATAAATTTAAGCCCCACTAATTTGTCCAGGGTCACAAAGGAACATGGACCTCCAAAAGGAGGGTACTTGCCACTGAGACCCATGACATGCTCAAGAGCTCAGCTTCTGACTTGGGACTATACCTTCCTGCTGTGGTTGCTGTGTGATGCGGGGTGAGTCACTGTACCTCTCTGGGCCAGCAGAGGGGAGCTGAATCCCTGCACCTGCCTGGTACCTGTGAGCTCTCTGCCACCACAGGGCTAGCTCAGGGCCCCCTCTCCCAATGCTGAGGCCCTTAATGACCGTTGGTACTCATGAGAAGGGTGCACCCAGAGAGTTGCTGACTGAGCCCTCTGCCCGTCCTCAGATGCTCCTGTGAACTGAGCCGACAGACAGGAACAGACGTGTCCAAGTGAAGATGCCAGGCTCTCTTAATAGGTTCAGTCCTGCACAGGATGTGGGTGTCCCTGGGGTTACAGAGAAGGTCTAGGAAGAGCATCTGCCCAGAGCCAGGAGGGAGAGAGCTCTGAAAGGGGAGGTCCGAGCTTGGGGTCTGGCCAGGTCTCTGCCACTCACTTGCTCACTGTGCAGCCCCAGGCAGGTGCCTTTCCTTTTCTGGGCCTGGTTCCATTTGTCCAAGTCACCAGTAGGGTCCTCGAGACTGATGCGGCACCAACCCTGGGGACATAGCCCAGCGTGGCAATTGCTAGCCATTATTGCACCCTGGCTGCCCACACCCTACGGAGTCTGCCTACTCACACCTGACCTGGCCTGAAGATCCTCAGCCTGCCCCACACTCCAAGCCCAAGCACCCTGGCCACAGGCAAAGCCACCTGCCACCTGGGGTCAGCCTGCTCTGGTACTCAGAGGAGACCTCAGTGACAAGATGACCAAAGCCCCAGCTCGAGGTGCATATGACACGGACACTTGGTCATCCCAGGAGGGTAAGGAGGATGAAGCAGATGCCAACTAACTAATCCTCCCTAAAAATAGGACGAGGAGCATTTGGTCAGGGCCAAAGTCTGTGCTTAGATCAATGGCCCAGGCCAGGCAGGCACGGAAGCCCCTAGAAATTTCCTGGCCAACTTCGGGGAAGAGAGACCCCACCACCGCCAGTCACCCCCACGCGCCTCCTTCCCGGCACAGGCTCTGATTGACAGTTGTCCTGGAGGAGCACAGCATCCCTCCTCCCTGCGCGCACTGGAGGGAGGAGTTTCATGGCGGGTTTCATATTTTAAAAAACATAATCAGCTTACGAGGTCAGGTGGCTCCGAGTCTGTCTGCCTTTTCCTTAGGGATGAAAACCTCTGTTGGCTGCGAGCAGAGAAGCGGCGGAAGGAGTCCCGGCTGCCGGAACCCAGGTGTCGGAAGGAAGAGGTGCGCTTGAAGGGGGCCCTGCTGGCGGGCTCTCTGCTGGACCGCTCATGGCCCACCGTGGTGGTCACTAGATTGAGGGCCTCCTGGAAGGACCTCCTCATGGTGCCCACCCACTGGGCCATGTGGGTCTGGGCTACTGTGAGTTTGTCTCCCAGGTAATCCATGGAGCCGGCGGGGGCGCGGAGGAGGGGAAGAGCAATTGAGAAGCTGCGTCTTCTGAGCGCTTTCTGCTCTCTGGAGAACTTCCTGGCTTGGTCCCACAGAAAAGCCAGCAGGCCTCTTCAGCCAGACCAGGGGGACGCGCACATGGCTGCTGCTCAGGAGGCGGCGGTGGCGGCAAGGGTCAGGTGGGGGAGTCAAGTCCACCTGTACACTCTCCAGCTCTCAGCGCTCACCCAGCTGGGTCAGCCGAGAAGGCGCCCGCAGGAGCCGGCTGCCTTGCTGGATCTAGGGCGTGCCAGTCCCCGAGAGCTGGGGAGCAGAGGCACGGGCACCCCGCTCCTCACTCTCCGAAGCACACACGGGACGGTCCCTGTGGGCAGGCAGCCACCTGCCGCTGCCCTCTGCCCAGCTGCCCACAGCGGGGCTCTGCTCACCTGACCATGCAGGTCTCTGTCCTCTGGCTGGAGATTCCAAACCTGTCGGCCAGCAGGCTGCTAGCTCATTTCCAGAGGCAGTCACCAGGGCCCCCAGTCCCTCTGCTGAGCAGCCAGGATGACATCAGCCCCCGCCTTGGCTTAGCGAGGGGCTTCCCAGCCCCGGAATGCAGGAGGGGCCTAGGCGAGGCGGCTGCCAGGGGAGCTGAAGTCCACCCCCATTTCTTTTCTCCCCTAAGTCCCAGCTTGCTCACTGTCCCTCGGGGCTGATGGTGACTTCACGTGCCTGACAGTCTACCCGCCCCTGTGCCCTCACTGCAGGCGGAAATGCGCACGGGTGTGCTTGTGTGTGCGCACATGTGCGCACGTGTGTGGGCATGTATGCCGGAGCCGGAGACGGAACAGCTCCTGCCTCTAGGGTTACAGACAACGCCTGGGACGGCCCCTCAGCCTGTCTCCCTCTCCTGGTGTCCTCCCTCGGCCTGTCGCTAGGTTTCCACTCACCCCCCCCCACCCTCCCTGGAAGGCAACACCCAGCCAGGTGATCCAGCTCCTGAGGGCCCTGGGGAGGAAGGATCTGGGGTGGGCTGTATTTTGGTACAGGCAGGGTTGCCATGGCAACCCTGGGGCACTGCATCTGCCCCATCCTGGGCAGGCAGGCTTGGCCCAGGGAGCAGTGGGGACGATTCATGGTTTACAAAGGGTCACCTGGGCTCGCTGGGTTTTAATGCTTGTGGATCTGGAGCAATGCGGGGGTGGGGACAAGAAGACAGCAGGTTGTGTAGGCTAGAGGGGGTGCAGTTGGGGCTGCAGGAAAGGGGTCAGCCGCAGCTGTATTCTGGATTGGAAGGTTCGCTTGTTGAAGGAGTTTCTTCCTTCCAGCAGGGATCCATGTGCCCCTGCCCTTTGTACCAATGAAAAGAGGACTCAGAGAGGTAGATTCACCTATCCAAGGTCACACAGCAGGGCTCCCATCAAAGCACACTGCAGCTGCTCCCTCCCCCTGTTTTGGAAGGTCTGCCGTGACACCTGGCCCACTTAGGGCTTGGTGTGTAGTAGTCACTGGTCAAACACTAAGTCCAAGGCTGAAACGCAGCTCAGTGCAGCTGCCTCCCCTGTTCTTCCCCCACCTCGCCTCAGTTCTGAACAAACATTTGCCCTCCAGAGGCTGGTCAAAGGGCCTGCCTGGGGCAGTTCATCAGCAAGGTCTGGAGAGTGTGGCCAGCAGCTCCTCATCCTCCGGATTCCTAGTCCCCAGAGCTGCTTGGCTGCTCATTCTTTCACTGGTTCCCTTGTAAGCACCCGGAGGGTGGCTCCTGTGGCCCAGGCATGGGACACATGGCCTGAGAATGGTCCACCCTGTAGAGGGCAGGGCCACCTGAAGACGCTGCAGGTAGGGAGGTTTGCTGACGGTGCCGAGGGCCATCCTAGGCAGTCACAGAGTCACAAGAGCCCACTGGACAGAGGAGGAGACTGAGGTCCGGAGAGGTGAAGGCTGGATCCAGGTCCAAGGCCACGCGAGCCGAGAGGCAGCCTCTGAGATGACTCGGCGATCCTGGCCCCTGGCATTCATGTTTGGCCTGCACTGGTCATAAATGGCATTTCCAGCTCCTCCTATAAGGTAGCACTGGGGGGAGCCAGGGGCTGCCTTGCTGTGAGCTCTTCGCCAGCCCCATCCTGTGGAGGCACCCTACGGAGAGGCTCCACCTCATGTGTGGGCCACCCTGGAACAGGTGCCTCACCCAGGCAACCCCTGAGGGTCAGCCTCGCAAGATACCGGAGCCCAGCTGCTGGGCTCAGCTGCTCCCAACCTCCTGACCAGCACAGCTCATGAGATCCTGGCCCCTAGGAAACCGAAGGTCTAGGAGGAGGTGAACAGGGCCAAGGGCTGTCCCGGCACCGCCTGCCCATGTGATAGCAGGCAGCGCTCAGGGCCAGACACCTTGCCGTCAGTGCCTGGTTTCACCCTCCCTGGAAATGTCCTGGTTCCAGGGCTTCTGGCCATGAAAATCTGCACATTTCCCTGCAGGAGAGCCCGGGGGCGAGCTCCCACAGCGGGCAGCCACTTCACAGCCCTGCTCCCTCTCCAGGCAGGGGTGGCTTCTAGGGTGCAGGTGGGGACAGACATGAATCACAGGCTGCAATGCCCCCCACCCACCACCTCAGGAAGGCCACTCCAGAAATGTCCAGGGAGCTGCAAGAACCTGGGGACCACCTCAACCTTTAGAAGGGAAAAGGAAAAACAGCAGATGAATCCTCTTTAAAAGGAGCATGCCCAGCCGGGTGCAGTGGTGCACGCCTGTAATCCCAGTGCCTCGGGAGCCTGAGGCAGGAGGATTGCAAGTTCGAGGCCAGCAAATTAGCAAGACCCTGTCTCAAAATAAAAATAAAAAGGAGTGGGGACCTGGCATGTGTGAGGCCCTGGGTTCTATCCCCAGTACTGCCAAAAAGAAAAAAAAAGATAAAATGAAGAAAAATAGAATGTCATACTCAGCGTTGGCAAGGCTGTGGTGAGACGGCCACACATTCACACACCCGGAAATGGAAATCGTATCTATTTCCTACAGGAAATTCAACACCAGGATCAAAAGTCCTAACGGCCAAGGCCTGCCGGTTAATAACGTGGATGAGAAGTGCAGGCCTACTGAGTGCACGTGTCTATAATTTACTGTGGAAAGCACTTTTAAAACACACGGCATGGATGGATGGTCGCTGTTTTCATGAAGCCAATGGCAGAACTTCACTGGTGGGCAAACGGGTGCCCCTGGTATAGCTTTTCTGCATGTTTGATGATCTTTATGATGAAAGGTTGGGGGGGTTGCATGATTTCTGGCCCCGCCATTAACGACCTGATTCCACACACGGGAATCTGCCTTTGGAAATCAGCATAGATGGATATGGATGCTCATTACAATCCCGTGTACAGTTACGGGAAACGAGTGAGGACCTAACTGTTCAACAGAAAGGGACCGCTCAGGGCTGTGCCAAGCCCTCCTGGAGCCAGAGGCAAAAGAGGGAGAAAAATCTGTTATGTGGATCGCGACCTTATTTATAGTACTGAATCCTTGTTTGTTATGACTATTTGCATTAATTTTCATTTAAAAATCGTGTATTAAAAGATTATTTGATGACTGCCCTTTTGGGTGTGCCCTGGTTTCGTGCACTCAGTGAGCGCCTGGCCCATCTAATGCAATCGAGTGTCACAATTGAGGGTTTGGACAGCTGGCTCTTATCAGCTGTGTGACCCTGAGTAAGTTACTTGACCATTCTGACTTCCCGGAGATGACGACATTGCGCTCATCAAGGTCGAGGATGGAGTCGGAACCTCCGCCATTCAGTCCCTGCTCCTGAGCACACGCAGTGCCCTGTGCTGTGAGCATGGTTTCGAGCTTCTCTAGAGCATCGGTCTTGCCCGGTGATGCCCAGGTCCATCGCAGGGCAGGACTCACTCTGGAGTCCCGCGTGGGTCAGGCCGAGGCTGCATCTGGGCTGCGTGTGCCTGGCTTGGTCCCCTCCCCACCCGCAGCCCTGGCGCCCCACCCAATCACTGCCCAGGAATCTCCAGCTCAGTCTCTGCTTCCAGAGAACTTAAGACCCCACCCAACGCCCCTGAGAGGGCACCCACCGAGTGCCGGTTCGTCACCTGCTCCTCCCAGCAGTGCCACCAGCTTGCACTGCCGTTGGCACCGCACTGCGCACATGGGAAAACGGCACAGAGAGGCTAAGTGACCAGCCCGAGGTCACAGAGCTACTAAGCGGCCTCACATCTTTGACAGAGCGGAAGATGTCATGGCTTCTACCAAATCAGCCCACGTGGTGGACAAGTGTCCAGGCAGGCAGAGGCCCAACAGCAGGCAGGAGCTGGCCGCTCTGCCTCCCTCCACCAGGCGGGAAGGGCAGGAGCTGCTTGCTGGCTCCCTCCTGGCTTCCTTTAGGGACAGTGTGGTCTGAGCGAGTGACTATAAAAAGCGCTGCTCCCGGAAAACTGGGGCAGCACAAGCCTCTCCCCCAGGAGGACTTTTTCTGCAAACTCCTCTGTTCGCTCCAGGAAACTCTTGGGATGTTGCTGGGCATCAAAAAAGAAAGCAAATCCTGCTTTTCTTATATAATTAATCTAGAAAGCACCGGAGAAGCTGCTGAGATCGGGAAAAGGGGAATCGTATCCACAATGGGCGGCTGGAGGCAGAGACCACGGGTTCCAGGTAAGCGTGCAGCTGTGGGGCAGAAAGGCTGGCCGCTCCCGCATTCCATCAACAAACGTCCCCGACTCTCATGTCACCTGTTCCTCTCCACCAAAATTATATACAAACATGCACTTCCAGGAATTTCCCGGTCCAGAGGAAGGAAACGCTAGAAAACACCAACAAAATGAATGACTGAAACACAGAGCTGCGACGGATCTGTGAGCACCCTGCTGAAGGATATGGGGAAGGTGAGAGCCTGCCGAGAGAGCAGAAGGCTGAGGGAAGAGGAGCGTTTATCGACAGCTTGCAGCTGAGAGAGGCATACTGGGCAGGGTTTTGAAGGATGACTAGGAGTGCAAGAAGTCGGAAAGAGAGACCAGCAAGTGCAAAGGCCAGGAGGTGTGGCCACCTGCGCGGCCTGGACCCTGGGATCTGGCGCATGCTCAGGTCTCTGGCTCTCATTCCCAGCACAGCCTGCAGCCCTTTCCAAATTTCCCACTTACACAACCCTCTCCTCCTCCTTTCTAGGAGGAGACTGCCAGGACCATGCACAGCAGGCCAGGAAATGCATTATCATGATGCTGATAAGGAAGGAACCTCGTGGCGCAATGGTAGCGCGTCTGACTCCAGATCAGAAGGTTGCATGTTCAAATCACGTCGGGGTCAAGCATTTTTTCCGAGCCAGCTGGCCCCGGCTATGGGATAAGCTCCTCCCAGACAATTGCAGGGAAGAAGGGTCCGGTCCCTTCCCCGCCGCCCTGGGCTTGGATGCTGAATTAATGATGCTGATAAGGCAGGTGGTGTCCGGGAAGCCACAGCAGCCTTCCGCGAGGAGCGGAGGGGGTGGAGAGCCCACAAGTCACACTGCACTGAGCCCTGCGAGGGCTCCATACTGACTATCCCCACTTTTCAGAGAAGGGCACTGGGGCTTGCTTGAGGCCACTCGGCTGGCGAGAGGACTCTGGCCCGCGGGTGGTGGCTGTCCGCGCAGCTCTCTGCTTCTCAGACCTCCTGTGGGGGACCTCAGGGGTCCTGGCCCGGCTGAGAGCACCCCCTTTCCCTCCTCGCCCACGCCTGGGAAGGGACAGACGCCGTCTCCTGCCGGACGGAGCACCGTGGTCCTGGACGGAGCGAGGCTCAGGGTCGCCCACGTCCTGGCTCCTCATCCTGCAGAGCGGGCATGAAGCCCACGCCTTTCCAAGGCTTGGGCAGCAACACTAAGGGGCTCACAAACCGCACACCCTCGCTAAATGGTGGCCACTGGGCCTGTTGGGGGCTCCAAGGGTCCCAGAGGTCAGAAGCAGGGCGGCCAGGTGGGCTGGACCGGCTGTCCTGCATCTGGCCAAGGGGCCCTGCTTCACCTGCCCCTCGCTCGGCCCACCCTGGGAAGTGTGGCAGTGGCCCGGCGATGAGCCCTGCTGTCCACCTGCTGTCCTGGTCAGGGTCAGCCTCTGCGGACCTCCATGTCTCGGCTTCAACCCCTCCTCTCCAAGAGGCCTCCGATTCCGCAAGCTCTGGGCTCTCTCTGGTCTCCCTCCTGCTCCCGTTCCCCTCACCACATCACCCAGTGGGCTGGGCTGTGACTCAGTTTACCCATCAGTCTCCCAGCCGGATGCTGGCCAAAGGGATCCCCAGTCTCTGCTCACTGCTGAGATGAAGGAAGGAGCGGGGTGTGGACCCACAGAGCACCCTGTGCTCAGCTTGTTTCCAAGGCAATGGGGACAGAACGGGGATGGGTGGGACGCTCGATTTTACCAGCCAAACCTAGGTTAGTCAGAAGCCCCCAAGACTGCGCCTCGTGTTTACCACACTCCTCCTGCAACAGCCATTTAACGACCTGACGTGACTTTAACTAACCTAGGGACGACGGGAAATTGCTTTCTAGAACGGGCAGGAAACCCCTGGACCCTCTCGGCCAGGCCCTGCCCTCAGCTCCAGCTGAGGCCTGCATGTCACCGCGGCCCTGCTCTGAAGCCACATCGTCACCTGTAGGTAAAGCTGCGCTCCGACCTCCTCACAGATGGACCCATCCCACCTGACAGCGGTGTTCCAGGGGTGACCGGCCCCAGGGTCCCTGCTGCCAGCCCCCGGGTCACCGTCTGGCCATCCTGCCCGGAGCTGCGTGGTGGCTTCTTTCCACTGGAGCAGCTGAGTTTCCACGTTTTGGGATCAGTGATTGACAGAAAGCAAGATGTTCTCGGAGAACAGCAAATCAGATCTGGGACAGGGTACGCAGCGTCCCTGAGACTGGTTTCTGAGCAGGGAGCCTGCCCTGCGGGGCTGAGCGGCTGCCCAGGCTGCAACCTGAGTTCCAAGGCTCCAGTGAGGACAACACACCGCGGAAGGAGTGGAAGCCGCCTTCCCCGCCCGCCTCGCTCCAGCTTCAGGGTGCCTGGTGCTGGGGGGGCCACGAGCCCAATCCCCAGCCCCGGAGCTCTGCCTGGAGTCTGCAGGAAGGTGAGCAACACGCCGAAGCTCTCACTTGCTGAGGCCCTACTGTGTGCCCCGTTACCTCCGTGATGTACGTAACTCAGTGCTGGGGTTCCCGGGTCTCATGTCGGGGTCTTAGTCTCCAAGTGCTGGCTGGTGGGGCCTTCAAGAGCTGCGAGCTCAGGAGGGTTGAAGGGCGCAGCCCACCACTAGGGAAAGGGCGCGGGGAGCCGGGGTCTCTCCCTCCTGCTCTTCCGCCAGGTGGGGACTGAGGTCCTCTCCCACCCTTCTGCCACCTGAGATGGGAAGGGCACCCGATCCACAGGCCCCTGGACTCCCCGGCCTCCACACTGTTGGGCACAGCCGAGAGTCAGCCAGCTTTAACCCACTGCACAGATGGGGAAACTGAGACTCTGAGTCACACAGCTGTATGCAGAGCCATGCCTCGAACGCCGGGCAGCCCAAACCCAAAGTCTGTGCCGTGAGCCGGCGAGCACCCCATGGTGACAGCTTGACTGTGGGTGCAGAGGGTGCACAGGAGAGGAAAAGCCTCCAGTGTTCCCTTCCCCCTCCCATGTCACTGCCTCCTCCCCGCCTTGGCTCCCCAGAGGGCCATGGGGAGGGCACAGGAAAGTCCCTACTGCCACCTGCGCCAGCCTTCATATCCCGGAGACCGGGCGAGAAGGCTGCGTGGCCTCAGGGTGCTCAGGCCTCGTCTTGTGGATGGAAACCCAGACACCACCTCCCGGATTCGATGCACACAGGGGGCACCAGCAGGCCCTGGGCAACAGCTCGAAGCTCCTGGCTTGAGAACTCACGTTTTGCAAAACAAAGTTATAAAGAGAAGCAGCCCTGCCCCAGGCCAAATCAACAAGCACCCAACCTGCTAATCTCACGGCATCCTCAAAAGCACAGTTTAGGACAGGGCTCCCAGGAACGAATGCTTGGACATTCCTGTTCCTTGCTGTGGAGGCTGGGTAAGTGGCTTGCCTTCTCTGAACCTCCCCTTACTTGTCTTTAAAAAGGGGATCAAACTGGTGCCCTGCTGCATTGTGTGTTCCGACAGTCTCAGGAGAGGAAAACATCTATCCCCTTTTCTCTCAGGACAAAATCTAGGCAGAGAGAGCAAAGGCGGGGGATTGCCTGGCAATCTAGCAGCAAGGTCTGGCCTGGAAGTCTGAGCTCCGACCGTCCTCTCAGCAGCCACGGCTCTGACAGCAAGGGGACAGAGGGCCTCTGGCCTCGCATGCCCTGCCACATCCCTGGAGCTGAGCTCCGCAGCCCCTCCCTTTGTCTTGAGCTGCTGTGTGCAAGGGCCATGCTGTGCCCTGCCCCAGCCTGAGTCTATTCTCTCCGCCTTGTTCTCTGTACCCCTCTTCTGTGCCACCCCACACACTGCTCCTGGAGCCACGGGGAAAGGTCAGGCAGGGGTGGCCCGGAAGCCTCGGAATCCTCACAAGGGTGCACCACCCTGATGGTCCCCACCAGTCTACATTTCGGGGACAAGGCACATTCTGGCAGCCTCAGAGTCCAGAGCCCCCTCCCCAGGGCACCCAGGGTGCAACCCCGGCCCCCTCTACCCAGTCACCTCCTGCTGCAGTCTCTGTCACCCCAGTGACCCACGTGGCCTGTGGCCTCTGGGCCCCTCCAGGATTCTTGCCTCTGAGTTCTGGCTCAATTTCACCTGCTGAGAGGGCACAACTGCGTCAACCCTGCGGAGCCCCAGGCTGGGTCACAGCACCCCTCCAGCCACAAGGGGACCAGCCCCAGCCTCCCCGCTGCCTGCTCAAAATCCCTGTCTTCAGAGAGCAGGGACCTGGGCCAGCCCTGAACCTGGCACACTGGGGGCCTTGGCGTTTGCAGAGAGGATGGATGAAGGAGCCAGGGAAGAGGGCTGCTGTGTGCGCCGCAACACTCTCCTCTCCCCTGCCCTGTCCCTGGCCAAGCCCTACCCTTCACATGGTCTCCACCACCCGCAGGAAGCCTTCCCTGCTGGCCTCCCCACCGTGTTAAGCACCTCCTCTTGGTTACTCAAGCCCTAGGCTTCCTCCATTGTAGCATTCCCATTGTCATTTTGTAAGGACCCATTTCTACACCCAACAGATCCTTGCCAATGAGATGTCTGCAGGGAGGATTATGAGCAGAAGTCTTTCCAGTGCGCAGCTCTACCTTGCCTGGATGTCATCAAGGCTCCCCCTGCGATGGCTGGAACTGTGGCAGCCATTTTGAAGCCAGGAGGAGAAAAGACATCCAGGAAAGAGCCCGGGTTGATCTACAAACCCAGGATCTGAAAAGCTTTCTGTAAAGGGCTGCATGGTAAATGCTTTAGGCTTTGAAAGTCACATGCAGTCTCTATCACATTTCTGTGTGTTTTTTTCTCACTTTTTAAAATCTGAAATTCGTTCTTAGTTCATAGACCACAGTTTGCGCCACGGTGCTCTTTGTCCCTATCACCAGGTGAACCACTGAGGTGCTGGACAGCCTTGCTGCTCGCTCACCTTCACCAGGGCTTTGTTGTGTTTGGCAGCTTCAAAAGCACAGTCGCTGATGAAATGAGGGTGTCGTGCTGGGTGCCGGTGAGGACGGGGCGACAGGGCCTCGCACGCTCTGCGGCTGGGATGCAAACTGCTGCGAACACTTTGGAGAAGCGTCTAGCAGTTTCCAAAGAAGTTCACCAAGCCCACAGCACAGAACGCAGCCCCTTGGTCCCTAGGCCTTCACCCACGGGAAACAAGCTCACATCCATGCGGTGCGAGGGCCTTGAGCTGAGGGCCACAGCGACGGGAATCGACTCAGTGCTCATCAACAAGCAGATGGGCAAACGGCCACAGAAGACCCATGACACGGATCGACCTACGACTTGGGGAACCTCGAAACCACCACACGAGGTCGGAGCCCCGGGGACGAGCGCAGCAGCAGGAGCCACTTCCCCAAAATTCCGCTGTGCACAGGCTCTGCAGAGACAGAGGCAGAGCGGCGGCTGCTTGGGGTGGGAGGTGGGTCCCCCAGGCAGGGGGAGCTCCAGGAGTGACGGACGTTCACACTGGAACCTCACCTGACTGCGCCTGAAATGTAGCCTGTGTTGGTGACACGTGGCCTGGGGTGTGGGGGATGCATGGCCTGGGGTGTGGAATGTGTGTCCTGGGATGCGGAATGTGTGTCCTGGGATGCGGAGAACGTGTGGCATGGGGTGTAGGACGCGTGTCCTGGGGTGCATGGGAGACACGTGGCCTGGGGGAGCCGGTGTCACCCACACACAGGTGTCTTGGAGGCAGAATGCCCAGGTGTTTCAGGAGGCACCACTGCCCCTGCTGGACCTACTCCATGCCTGTCTCACCGAGGCAGCAGGAAAGCCCTGCCTGGGTGTGGACAGAGCAGCCCCCTTCTTGAGACCCAAGGGACCTGCGCCCACGGCTTGCTCTCCTCCAAACCGCAGTGAGTGGCCTGGAGTGGTGGCTCAGAGGTTATGGTGCCCATCTGGCCTACGAGAAGATGCGGGTTTGAACCCCAGCACCACGTACACAACGAAGTGTCAGAGCAACGAAAGCCACGGGAAAAACTAAACAAAATTGATTCTATCTCCCTCTCTCTCTCTCTCTCTCTCTCACACACACACACACACACACACACACACACTGTCCTGCTCTCTTAAAAAAACAAAACAGAACAAACCTGGAGTGGGGGGCTGGAGTGGTGACCCGGATGGCGTGAGGACCTGGGTTCAAACCCCGTGCCACATACACAACTGAACATCAGAATCAAAAATCAGATGAATAAATAAAATTGATTCTCTCGCTCTCCCTACCTTAAAAAAAGGGGTGGTGGTGAAGGAGCAAGGCGGGTGGTTACCACCTAATTCATGGTGGCATGGGAACCCCACAAGTGTCCTCCTCTCTTCTTCCGTGTGGAAATGCCTAGGGGCCAGGGGTCAGGTGGGGGACTGACAAGACTCCCGCAGGCCAGCACAAGTGTTAGGGGCGGAGAGCGGGGCGGTGCGTGTGTGTGCATGTGTGTGTGTGCCCATGGGTGTGTGTGTGCGTGTGTGTTGGGGGCAGGGAGGACCCCCAAGCTTCCCTGTTCTTACCCAAGCGATTTTCAGGGGTAATAATAACCGCCTGGCCTCCCCCACCCAGTGTTCTCATTTCAACACGGACTTAATGAGACTCCCACAGAAAAGGGCTTCTCCCAGCAACTGAGCACGGTAATGAGCCACCAGCAGTGACGGCAGCTTCGCAGCCCAGGGAACAGAACCGGGTCAAGAGAGGGAGTGGCCATCACTGACGCACCTACTGTGTGCCCAGGAGCCCCTCACGAGGCACTGGACAGGTGCCGCCAACTCCGGTTTCACTGAGGTCCCTTCTGCCGACAGCCTCCCTTTGAGGTGAGAAATCTCAGCCTCAGACGTGGTTCCCCGCCAGAAGCTCAGCTCAGCCGACTGGACTCAAAATCTGGCCCCTGTGCCAACGAGCTGTGTGATTTTGGACAGGTTGCTGCACCTCTCTGAGCCTCTGCTCATCTGCGCATGGGGATGGCAATAGCAATGGCTTCGCAGGGCTTTGGCGAGGATCAGCGAGTTGTTTGGAGCTCAGGTGGCGCGGTAAG
>PVKS010030587.1:0-24249 GCA_004027875.1 Aplodontia rufa
TCTTGGCTACAAACCACTAGAAATGTCACCCCAGCTACAGATCTGGAAGTTTGAGCAGGAGGGGGGATGGGGACATAAATGGGTAGAACCTCAGATGAGCAAATGAGGGTTGGGAGCGGCAACTGTTCCTAACACTTCCGCTGTGACCAGAAAAAAAAAGAGGATCACTTGATG
Organism: Aplodontia rufa; assembly: GCA_004027875.1. NCBI lineage: Eukaryota > Metazoa > Chordata > Mammalia > Rodentia > Aplodontiidae > Aplodontia > Aplodontia rufa. The sequence continues at coordinate 175 of PVKS010030587.1, forward strand.
CCTCTTACCTGGCAGTCCCAACCCTTCCTTCTCAGCTAAGGGCCTGAGTCCCACGCCCTTCTTGTACCATCTTTTCAGAACAGTGGGCCTTAACACAGATGGAAAGAAGTCCTGAACTTGGTTGGAGTTGACAGAGTTCACCTGAGTCTTCTCTGGGGCTCCCCTGAGCCTGGCCCAGACCAGCAGCTTGCCCACCTTCAGGCTTCCTGGTAGGCGGGAACCATGCTGTCCACAGAGCTCTGGACCACGGGCTGTCCAGAGAGAGTCCCACTGATGTTGTGGATGGCGCCATAGGTCTGTTGCTGCTGTGGGGACAGGGTTGTCCTCTCTGAGGCCAAACCATTCAGAATCCGGGGCACGTAGGGCTGTCAACAAAAGGGGGAATTAGTGCTTCCATTCCCTGTTCTTCCATATCCTGTTCTTCTCCTATTGCCCCTCCTCCTTCCAGCAGGAAGACACAAGCGAAGAAATAATATCATTGCTGGGTGCAGTGGCACATGCTTGTAATCCCAGCAACTCTGGAGGCTGAGGGAGGATCACAAGTTCAAAGCTAGCCTCAGCAACTTTAGTGAGACTCTGTCTCAAAAAAAAAAATAAAAAGTCTGGTGATATGGCTCAGTGGTTGAGCCTCACTGGGTTTAATCTCTGTTATCAGTAAATAAGATCACTTAGGAAATCAGGGCACAAAATATGCCAACTGCAAAATTTCCCAGCAAAACAAAACCAATGACACAGTTCTCATGATCATATAGAAGGAAACACAACAGAGAAGTTTCCTGCATTTCTCAGAAGAAACAAAACTTCCTAGCAATGGACTCTAGGAGAATTTCTCACATTATATGGGAAACAAGTCCACCTACAGAGGTAGGACTGTACATTTTCCCAATTCCAAGCTCCAGCAGCCTAACCTGGGCATACAGTCATGTCCCACACCTCCTCAGACTCAGGCTGAGGATGAAGAATTTACGTCCTTGTCTGACCTACTTTCCCCTTGCCTGGTCTCCATAGCCACAGGTATCTGGGTAATGAATCTCTCTAGGACTTGTCCAAGGATAGACACAGATAAGTGTACCGGACACCTAGGCAGCAGCCACTGGGAAGAACACTGCTGATGGGATCAGCCACCACGCTAGCCTCATGTCTGACTGCTCAGCAGTCACAGCTCTGGCATCCTGTGGCTTTGGGATCCAGCCCCACATGAGGGGGAGGACAACAGAGGGTAGAGGTACCTAGCCTGGTATCTTTTGAACATGGTTCCCCCCTCTGAGGCAGGTACATCATTTATTCATTGAACTCAAAGGGGATATTTCACAGTTCCTGACACCTAGTGGAGGACCTCACACAGGCAGGTGTATGTCTGTTGGTAAAGCTTCCTCCAACCACAGGGCTCCTGGTGCTGCACACTAAAGCCCCAGACTCACCAGGCATTAGGTATGCAGAGGGGGAAAGTGAGCAGGAAACTGCAACCTAGGGGGATGGGTGAACATCAGCCAAGACCAATTATCTTCCAGTGACTGATGTGGCTTCAGATACGCAGAGTAAAACATCCAGAGGGACTAGGGATTCTTTCTCCATTCACATTAATTCAGAAACGTGTCTGCAATACGATCAAGGGATTTCTACCCTAACGAGATGATCAAAACACATCAGCCAAGGGCTTTACAACCAGAGTGACAGAGAGCAATAAGCACTCAGGGGTAAGAGTAGATAAAGACAGCTTACTGTGAATGGTGGGGGCACATGGGCCTCTGCCTCACTTCCTTTGTCGCTTGATGACTCTTCTGTCTGCAGATAACAACCAAGACTCACAATGAAAAACAAAACTTATCTCCCTGAACTACCCCCTCCAAATGAACCTCCAAATAAATAACTATTAACATGCAGAATAAGAGCACCAGCTGGCACCTAGCTCCCAGAAGCCCAGCCCAAGATGGGGTGGGTTGTAGGTGCTGGGACCAGGGATGGAAAGGAGGGAAGCTTCACATCACACCCAACTACGCACACCTTTCCAAAGAATAAACAATCTGGAGAAGGCTGTTGCAGTGTGCATGTGAGAGGGATGGAGAGGGAACCCACTGCCTTCTCCTGGGTTCTGGTTGGACAGCAGAGGGGGTGGGGAATTACCTTGTAATTCAAAGGGCTGAGGTGCTTGAAGCATCCAAAGCAAGTATAGGCCAGGCAAACCAGAATGGTGAGCAGCACAGCCAGGAAGGTAAACAGTGTGGTAGGGGCCTTCAGACCTGGAGACAGACATGCCAGCCTTAGGGTAGAGGGTGGAGACTACCATTCACCCTAACCCTGCTGAGGAAGGGGCCATAACTAGTGCAGGAAGTGTGTATGGTTTCTCTCTAACTCCACCTCACCCCTCACTCCAGCAGGTGGAATGGTATCCTCATAGCCAGAAGCACACAGAGTGCCCCATGGAATGGTTACCCTGATCCCTGGTCAGATTTCAGGTACTGAAAGGACAGCATGTAGAGCCTCCTTGTTGGGAGAGTTCCCTCCAGTCTCAGGGGGAAACCACCCTGGGCTAGGAAGGATAGAGGCTCCCCCAGCCTAACTGTGTCACAATCACACATCTTCTGCCTTTTTCTTTATCAGTTTTCCCTCTGGCACGTCCCCATCTCCTGCACATTATAAGTTATGAGGACCTGGACCCATCCACAAACCCCAAAGAGCAATCTAGATCTGCTTCTCCATACCCTTGGGTTCAGTGCTCCCAGAGCTGAAGAAGGGAGCATCTTTTCCATAGGGTGGTCTGGACAACCAATCAGGCCTTCAGGAGGTTATACCTGAGCTTCAGCTGGCTCAGGGGCTGGGTTGTCAACACCGCTTGTCACCTAATCTAGGCCTGGGGCATCACATTCTGATTGGACACCAAGATGATGCTATTAAAGTAGTGAGGGATCTGACAGGCTGGCCTGGATCCAGGAATAAGAAAGCCAAGGGCTGGCCCCCTGGGTCAGAAAGGCCCCTCACCCAGGCGCAGGAAGGAGAAGAAGAAGAGCCAGAAGAGGCAGAGGATGGGAGCAGCCAAAGCCTGGTTCACTGCAGCAAAATGGATCCTCTTCTCCAGCTTGGCAGGGAGGTAGACGAAGTAGAGGTTGTGTCGATCCACCATGTGCTTGAGCAGAATGTAGATGAGACCTGCAGAGGCGTGGCTGTGAGCAGAGACCCAGCTACACCACCAGGCTGTCTGCCCCTTTCCCCAGGCTAGCAATTTTTGGTACGGAGCTAGGGGTGGTGCTGTTGATTGATTTATGGCTTGAACCTGAAAGTTGGCAAAATGTATGATCTACCTGCTGGCTCTCTCTCTATCTCTATATCTCTCCCTCCTTGTCTCTTTCTTCATTTTCTCCTGGCTTCAAAAGAACAGCAGTGTCTGTGATTCTGTCCTCATGGAACACTGAAATTCCAGGATCATCTTGGGCAAGGGGCTGTTTCACACTGTGATGACTGGCTTCAGTCTTCCAGGACTTCCCACCCAAACCTCTATACCTCAGCACCCCCATACCATCCGCCTTCCTCACAGTTCACAGATGCCTGAAAGTCTTACTTCAAGGGTGAAGGGACACAGAAGGTGGGTGCTACCTTTCCTATTTGCCAGGTTTCACTTTTTCTTTGTTTTGTTTTGGGTTTTTTATTTATTTTGCAGTACTGGACATAGAACCCAGGGCACTGACCATGCTAGACATGGGGTGTAGACTGAACTATACCCCCAATCCTTTTGACTGATTTTTTAGCAGTAAATAACACAGTATAGCTCCCTTTGGGGATAGAACTATAGCTCAGTGATACAGCAGGTACTTAACATGTGCAAGACCCTAGGTTTCATCCCCAACACCCATAAACAATCAGCCAAGGATGACATGGTCAGCTAGCCAGAGAACCTCACACCAGGACAAGTACTAAGGGAGTTCATGGCTGGGAAACCAGTGGAAGGAATTCATTTATAGATAGAATGAAATTCAGTGTCCCATGAGGTTTCTTGGCATCTTGTGGTTCTAGTGGCTATAGAAGTCCTTCATGTTGGGGACTCACAATGTCCTAATGATGGCTTTCTCTGAGAGGTTTGGTGGAATCAGCCACCCACATATGCGGGGCCACTTACCGAAGGGTACAATAATGGGGCAGGTGATGCTGTAGGCCATGATGACAGTGAAGACGCACAGCATCCACGCATACATGGCTCCAAACTCATACTCGAAGGCCTGGTTCTGGGAGAAAGACATGGTGAGTTCCAAGTTGGGGGGTGCAAGTTGGGTAAGGGAGGAGGAGACACATGTCTACCCCACTTCTAGAAGTCTATGCTATCCCTCCTTGGCCTGCTCCAGCTTCTCTTGTGGTGCTGGGGATCAAGTTCAGGACCTTTTACTTGCTAAGCAGGAGCTCTACCACTGAGCTACATCCCCAGCCCAGGAATTTGTGAATTATAGTTGTTTGTATGTAAATGCACGTGACTAAATTGGTTAAAATGTAAAAATTCTTGCCAGGGATGGTGGCACATACCTGTAATCCCAGTGACAGACAGGAAGATCACAAGTCTGAGGCCAGCCTCAGTAACTTAGCAAAACCTTGTCTCAAAATACAAAGGGCGGGAGGTGTGGCTCAGTGGTGACCCTGCCCACTCTGTGCCAGCCACACACCTGCCCAAGCTTTAAAAAAAAAATACTCAAAGTTGTCTCCTCCAGCCCATGAGTTAGAGTGAAAGTTAAATGATGACTTGCCAGGTCCCAAAGCAGCTCCTGGCAGGTATGGCCCTGGACCAGGTTTGAGAAGACCACGGCACAGTGCCTAGCACTAATAGGTGGCCAGGTAAGTCCTGAGATCCATGGAGGTGAGAGGCCCACAGGTGGGGAGCTCTAGAAAGGGAGTCAGAGGTGGTACCTGCTTGACATTCCTGCGGTCAGCAGCTGTCTTGGCCATGATCATGCGGAAGGTGTAGAGGATGAGGCCTGGCAGCCTCAGCATCTCCATGCCGTTGCCAATAAAGGCTGAGGCGATGACATAGTTCACAAAGAAGGCACCTTGGTCTGGCAGGAAGACACACCTGGGGAACCCAGCAGGGTCTGTGAGCTGGGAGCTAGGGCTTGTGTCAGGTACTGAGAATAAAACCTAGCCTCAGACTTTGCTGTCTTTGCATTTACATGCTATCTGGGCAATACACACAAATATCCAAGTATATGATATGCCAGATAAGTGCTTCAGAGGAAATATAGCAGGATGGAAATGTCTATGATGTTAGTAGGGTGGTCAGAGAGGCCTCTCTCATGAGCCGACATCCGTGCAGAAACATGAAGGTGCAAGTCAGGTGGATGCCTGGGCAGGGGCATTTTAGGCAAAGGGAACCCCAGACAATGGCACCTCTGAGGAAGTACGTGCCTGGCATTTCCAAGAAACAGCACAACGGTAGGAAGGTCTGGAAAGCAGTGGGCCAGAAGAGGGACAGAATATGAGGCTAAAAGTGCTGAAGGTCACCAGAGCAGGAAGGAGATTCTGATGGGGGGAAAGGCACTGTGGAGCAGGAGACCACGCAGATGGCTACTGATGTCATCCTGACATCTGTGTGCCGGATGAGGGTGGTGCTGATAGAGCTATGGTTGGATTCTGGATCTATCTTAGAGATAGAGCTGACGGATCTGCTGATAGACTGGGTGTGGTGTGGGAGGGAAAGAAAAGAGACAAGGTGAAGTCCAAGGTTTTCTTGCCTAAACAACTAGAAAGACATTATGGAATTATGACATTATGGGACACTGCTGGAATGGCAGATTTGGGAATAAACTGTCAGGCTTTGGTTTTGAGCAAATAAAATCTTCAATATCCAACAGAACTCCAGATGGAGTTGAAATAGGGATTGGGATTAAATAGAAGAGTAGGGGTGTTGGGCACAGTGGTGCACATCTGTAATCCCAGCAGCTCTAGAGGCTGAGGCAGGAGGATCACAAGGTTCAAAGCCAGTCTCAGCAACTTGGCGAGACCCTATCTCAAAATAAAAAGTAAAAAAAGGCTAAGGATATAAACCACTGGTTAAGTGTCCCTGGGTTCAATCCTCAGTACAAAAAAAAATTGTCTGGGGGGGTATAGCTTAGAGTGAAAAATGTGTGTGTTCTCTGAACTTTTATTGTTTTTTTGTGCTGGGGATGGAACCCAGAAATTCTGCATGCTAAGCCACCCTACCACTGAATTACACCCCCAGCCTGCTTGTTCACATCTTTTAATCAGGAATATTCAAATAGCATTAAAGCCAGGAGTGTACCTGAGGTCACCTAGAGAGGGAGAATGGATAGAAAACCAAGGCTGAACCCTCAGGCAGCTAATGTCTAAGGCTGGGGAGATTTGAAAGAATCTGCCAAGGCTGGGAAGGTGACAACCCTGGACAGAAGAGCTGAGAGAACAGAATCCCAGAGCTGAGTTAAGACTATGTTTCAAGGAGGTAGGATTCAATCAAATGTGTAAGATGTTGCTGATAAATCACAGAAGATGGGGACTGAGAGTTGGCCATTGGACTTGGCAATCTGGAAGTCACTGTTGATCTAGATAACAGCTGGTTGGGTACACACATGACAACTTCTGAGTCATCACCCCACCCAGAAGAACTCCCTTAAAAAATTGACCCCATCTTTACCAGTAGGCACGCTAGTTTGCCTACAAACCTACCTTGGAAGAGTAAATTCCAAGGCTTTGAGCTTCTATTAAGCCCCAAAGTACAATGCAATAGAAGCTGGGCTTGAATCCCAACTGTCTCTTAATTAGCTAGGTAACCTTGGATGAGTTACTCAAAATCTCTGAGTCTGTGTCCTCATCAGTAAAACGGAAATAATAATAATAGTATGTACTTCATAGCTTGTTATAAAGGTTAAATGAGAAAAAGATGTACAAAGGATTTAGCACAACACTTCTGTAATTAGCTATTACTGTTAAGTGGTTGTGGTATAGATTTACTAAGAAGACACACATTAGCCATAAATTTAACTCCATTTTCCCAACAAAAATAGTCCCAAGAGCAGACAGTCTCTCCCACTGCCACACTTAATCATCATCCTCCTTCCCTGATCCCTGGCATCACTGAGATCCAGCAGTTCCTTTTCTCTGACAGCTCTGTGCTCAGTAAGTAAGTTTCAAAGAATGGAAATGACAGCCACTAACTGAGTTTTGACCTAAAAGATCAACCACATTTCTGCAAGGGCAGCACAAAATGCGTCAGTTCCCCTAGTGTGCATCAGGCATCTGGCAGGTGTGCTGATGACACCCTAGGCCCTGCTGCAGGGAGGAGCAAGGTGCCTGACTACCACCCTAGCTCTTCCACTGTGGCCCCAGCCCAAGGCCCTGTGGACATGGAACCAGAACTCAATCTGATACTTACTCCAATCTGATAGAGGCCTCCGAGGAAGTTTTATCAAAGAGCCACCGGAAGAAAAAATCCAGACTGAAAAACAAATGAATCTCAGTTTCTTTCTTCTCTTTTTTGTAGTGCTGGGGATAGAACCCAGGACCTCACACATGCTAGGCAAGGGCTCTACCACTGGGCTACACCCACAACCCCTAAGAGTTATAACTCTCCATGTGACCACAATGTTTTTATTTTGTTCTACTCAAAGAGCAGGCCAGATCCACTTTTGTTCTATACAATGCCACTAACCACAGTGTGACTCAAACTTCTCTCCTTGAGATAAACATAGCTCTGATTAGAAACCTCCCTAAGTAGGAGGTTCCCAATAAGTTCTGTGTGCAAACTTTTTTTTTTAAGGAAGATATTTTCAGAAGAATCAACAGACGAGTACAATTGCAACCCAAGTGAATATGACCAGCTTCAAAGTTGTTAGGGATTTGCACCTGCTCCAAAACTATTTCTGTTCTTGGGGCCATGCTTTCCAGGGATGCCCTTGATTCTGAATTTAGGGCAGGAGGCAGAGATGCATACCTGGTGAGTCCCAGAGAGGGCAGGATCAGCACCATGAAGATCAAGAATATGTAGACCTTGGTCATCATGATCCGGTTTTCCCCTGACCTGGAGGAAGTCAGAGGTACCCCACTTAAGGCCCTGCTGTGTCCATTACCCTGGTTTGGGGGCCAATGACCTTGTTTTTAGGGGAGGGACCTTGAAGCTGCAGCACTCACTTGGTCCAGTGAGACTCCAGCAGTGTAGAGTAGTAGACAATGGATGGGAGCAGGGCTGAGAAGGACCAGAGGAGGAGCGTTGGGAAGAACTGGCTGACGATCGGATTCTGGAAGACAAAGTCCACAGCAGAGAGAGTTGTAGGAGCTCTGGGCCACAGTAGGCCTTGATCTTAGAGCATGATGGCTCACGAACTCTGGCGGCAGGGTCTTGGTCATCCTCCAGAATCAATATAGTGCTAGGTAGAGGGTAGGCAGTCCTCAAACGTTGGTCAAATAAACAATAATAGCCCTTTATGGTTCTACAGGTCTTGAGAGCAAAGAAAGCAATTTCATATGTAATGGAACTCCACTTATCTGATGGATGGCTTCTCTCTTCTCTACTTAGAAAGTGAATGACTGATACTAAGACCAAAGGCGTAAGGCCAGGACCCCTCTCCAGTTGGCCTTCCCCGCTGGCTTCCACTGGTCCAAGTATAGCTCACTAGAATTCCATGGTGTTTGATCCCAATCCTATTTCACTTGTTATTGTCATTATATGACTTATTCTCACTAATTAAATGAACATAAAAATAGAAATAAATTCTTTTGGAATACTAAACTGGGGAGTGTAGTTCAGTGGCACAGTATTTGCTGTAGCCCATGTGAGGCCCTGGGTTCAATCCCTAGCACCTTGAAAACCAAATAAACCAACCACGAAAGAAAGAAAGGGAGAGAAAAGAAACAAATGAATTAAGCTACATATTTTGGAAAGATAAAGGGCAATTTCTAAAAAGTGTTCCTGAATTAGATAAGAGTAAATTAACTGTAAAAGACCGAGGGATATGAAATCTAGGAGGTCCTATAATTGAAATGACTTTGCAAGTATCTTTAAATTATTTTTTTAATGGAGAGTGAGAGAAAGAATCAGTTTTATTTATTTTTTCATCTTTTTTGTTGTCATTGTTTTTCCAACGCTTAGTTGTATATGTGGTGCTGGGGTTCGAACTCGGGTCCTTGCACATGCCAGGCAAACAGTCTAAGCACTGAGCCACCACTCCAGCACCAAGTATCTTTATATTCTTGCTTTACTTTATTTATCTATTTTTTAGGGGCTGGAGATGGAACCAGGTCTTTGCACATGCTAAGTACTAGCTTTCCCACTGAGCATACCATCAGACTAAACTTTTTAATTAAAAAAAAAATTTTTTTAAGCTGGGTGCAGTGGCACTTGCCAGTAATCCTAGTGGCTTGGGAGGCTGAGGAAGGAGGATCACAAGTTCAGAGCCAGCCTCAGCAATTTAGACCCTAAGCAACTTAGCAAGACCCTGTCTCAAAATTTAAAAAGGGCTGGAAATGTGGCTCTAGTTAAGCACCCCAGGATTCACTCCCTGGTACTGAAAAAAAAAAACTTTTAGTTGTAGATGAACAAATACCTTTATTTTATTTATTCAATTTTATATGATGCTAAGGATCAAACCCAAAACTTCACATGTGCTAGGCAAGCACTCTGCCACTGAGCTACAACCCCCAGCCCACTAGACTAAATTCTTACTACACTTTAAAGAAACCTAAGCTGGAATCACAAATGATAAAAAAAAAGAATGCAGTTTATGTAAAATAGACAAAAAGGAACTTTAACCAGCAAATCCATCCTCAAAAGAATAGGTCTTGTCCCTACAAAAGATTGCCAAAGGAAATGAACATTTGTCTTCTGTAAATCTAAACCAAACTGCTTGATGTGTACTTAGGTAACTTTTATTACATATCAAGTCAGATAAGAGCTCCAACCCCACACCAGCTCCTTTAATTACCATCGCAACCTGAGGAATATTGTATGGCAGGTGTTTGAACTCCAGTTCTTGGGTAAAGCACTGAGGCTCAGAATTCATCAATCAGGGATGATTAGCCCAATGGAATTGAAAAAAAAAAAGAAAAGAAAAAGATTCAGGCAGATATTTCAGCAAAACTAAGTATGGGGAAAATGTTTTTCAGTAGATGTCCATTTAGGGTGTGTTTAGCTATTATCCCATTGATTCATCTTTACTTTTTTACTTTTGTTTTGTTTTTGAGACAGCATCTTAGTTACTGAGGCTAGCCTCTAACTTGAAATATTGCCTCAGCCTCTCAAGTTGCTGGAATTACAGGCATGCACCACCATGCCCAGCCATCTAAGGTGGTTTTGTCTTGTTTTGCTTTGCTTTGGTACCAGGGATTGAACTCAGGGGCTTTTAACCACTGAGCCACATCCCCAGCCCTTTTTATTTTTTATTTTGAGACAGGGTCTCATTAAGTTGCTTAGGGACTTGCTAAATTGCTGAGGCTGACTTTGAACTTGAAATCCTCCTGCCAACCTCCTGAGCCAATGGGACTATACACATGTGCTACCACACCCTGTCATCTAAGGTGTTTTAAAACTCATTCATTAGGGCTGGAGCAGTGGCTCAGTGTTGCTGCGCTTGCCTGGCATGTCCAAGTATGTGAGTTCAAACCCCAGCATCACATACACAATGATGTCTCAGAGCAACGAAGGCCACATGAAAAACTAAATAAAATTGATTCTTTCTTTTCCTCTCTCTTTAAAAAAAAAATGTATAGAAATTATCATCCATGATCCTGATGCCCCAATCAACAAAGGGCTTTTCATTCTTTCCTGGCCCTTCTCCATAGTTTCTACCATTTATACATATCACTGTGTATTCCCTAGAACCATTTCTTAGAGATTATTTTACATTTGGCTTTTATCATAAGTTCCTCCTATGTGTCACAAAATCTACACAACTTTTAAGAAATGCTTAACATTCTATGAGACTGAATATACCTCATTTGGCTCAAATGATCCCTCCTGTTTAACGTTTAAATTGGGCTGGAGCGGTGGCTCAGTGGTTTCGGTGCTTACCTGGCAAGCACGAGGACCCGGGTTCAAACCCCAGCACCACGCACACAACTGAGTGTTGGAGCAACTAAGGCCATGTGAAAAACTAAATAAAGTTGTTTCTCTCTTTCTCTGTCTCTCTCACTGTCCCTCTCTCTTTAAAAAAACAAAAACAAAAAAATTTAAATCGATACCATTAAATAAATATATGTATTTTCATATATATATTTACTGTATACACATTGTAATAAACAAAGCTATGCCAGCTTTGGAGTTTAAAAGTGCTGATGTGAGCTGAATAACTTGACCTTCTGGTGCAGTTCCCCAAAACTCTTTGACACTCATTCCTCCCCCACCCATGATGCCCTCCTGGATGGGTCTTGTAGCATAGTCACTCACATTTAGTGCATGGATGGGTTTGGTGACATTGAACTTGTCCATGGTGGACAGGATGATGGAGGGTGTGGTCAAGAAAAACAGCACTACGAAGAGGGTGAAGTTGATGCCCAGCCACTGGAGCCACCAGCGGAGGCCCTGGATGGAGAGGTTCTTCCTGCAGAGAGAGGGCAGACACAGGCCCGAAGGCTTATCTCCCAGGCACAGGCCACCAACAGTGCCAGCAGTGCTTAAGCAGGTGAGAAGGTCAGATTTAGACATGCCAGGAGACTAGCCTGGGGGCTCTGACTGAGGGTTTGATTGGGCTTCAGGACTAAAGGTAAGTTCTCTGTACTGACCTTCAGCTACAAGAAGGCCAAGTTTTTGTTCCCCAAGAGCTGAGATGGAAAACACTACTTACTGCTGACATGGTTCCTGGCCAGTCTGGGGGACCAGAACCTACCAAAGAGCTGTCACAAGCACCCAAGCAAAGTTCCAGTGTGACATTTCTTGGACATCTGCAATGCTCTGTGACTAACAATACATTCTTCCCAACAGTATCTTGGACTAGGGGGCAAGTAGGTGACAGGCAGGGACAACAGGGCCCAGGCACAGCTGGAACCTGCTCTGGAAACTCATTCCCACCAAGAACAGATCCACAAACCAATCCCAAGTTTGGGGAACCCCATGAACCAGAGAGCAAAACTATCAGAGGCTGAACTTGAATTAAGTGGAGATGAGCATCTGAAACTCATCATGATTTGAACTGAGAGTTTCTAGAAGTATAAGATAGGCAATAGCTTTCTAAGACTAAGATGCAAAAGAGAATGTAAAGAATTCTTGATTAAAAAAATAATTACATGAGGAAATGTTAACATTTTGAATATATTAGGAGAGATATATTCTTAGAATTAATTTTAATTGTTTTTCTTTTTTAACAAACCTAATAGGAAATTTAATATATAGTGCATATTATATTTTTGCTGGACAGCGTTTGAATGCCAGGGAACAATAGTGGAAGCAAGAGGTAGGTGCAGACCTCACATCATGGCACAGAGAATTATAGGAGATGTGTATAGATCTCCACAGAATGTCAGGTCACACCTATGCCCTGGGTGACAAGATGGTCCACCAGGAGCCCGGGCCTCTTTTCTGCCCCTTCCCTGGCCTAGGAGCTCACCAGCAGATGTCCTCTGGGTATGAGGCAAAGTTGACCGTCCAGTTGGAGATGCAGAGCTCTCTGCCGTAGGAAGATGGCTGGGGTTCACCTTTGCACTGAAGGCCCTGACACTTGCAGGCATTGAAGTCTTTCAGGATGCTACCAGGAAATGCAGAAACAGTCAGGATCCAATCCAACTGCGGTACCACATACATCCAGCAAATGGGGACCAAGTAAAAGTGGGAGCCTTAGATTTCACATCCCCACATGTCTGACCCCATCTCCATGCTATTTGCACTGCCCCAACACACTGCTCCTCCAAGGGCCACCCTCTCCACCTGCCCACAAGGCTGGAGCTCTGATCTAATCCTGCTGCCAGCCCAGTGGCTTCACCTTTCCATTTCTTTAATTCATCCCCAGCCAAATAGCATTAGAAATCATTACATGCTGCCAAATCCTAAACTTCCTCCCAGGATCCCCACTTCCACCCTCAGCATCCCCATGGATACCACTCTCCCACACCTTGTTCTCCCTAAAGACCTCAACAGCCTGACTCCTGTCTCCCTTCCTATGGGTCTTACCCCTAGGTCTGAGACAGGAACCCCAGTGGGTAGGTAACAGCCAAGAGACCATTTCCAGGGTCATGATGCCCAAGGCAGCAAAGGCAGAGGAAGAGGCACTGGCTTGACCTCCCTCTTTCCTCATCTCACTTCCAAATTTATACCCAAGGTCTCAGACACGGGAGTACTTTCTGAGCTTCCCAGAGCTGCAAATGCCATGGAGTGCCCCCTGGGTCCTCCCTCCCAGCTATATATTGGGCCTCCTGGCAGAAGGCAGAAGAAGGATCTGGAGTTCCAGAGCAGATGTCTGCAAGGAAGGAGTGTGCATTGAGCCTGGCAGAGTGCAGGACATAGAGCCCTAGAACAACTGGTGAGAACCCGACAGCCAACCAGGCCACATCAGCACAGCAAGGAGTCTGTGAGAACAACTCCGTGCCCAGCCCAGCTGCCACACAAACATGGGCAGCACTCCCTGAAGGAGGAATGTAAGGGAGACCCCTAACTAAAAGAGAAAGCAAGTATCTAGATAGGGACCGGAGTCAGCCAAGAAAGGGCCATGGATGGACTCATACTCACTAAGTGGCCATGGACTTCTCCTGGAAGGTGACAAAGGCCATTCCCAAGGGCTGTTCCTGGACCTGGCATTCCTCTGCTGAAATTCTCTCTAGTAGCCTGTCCTTCAGGCGTGTGTAGTAAGAGATGGCATCCTCCTATCAGAAGATACATCCCCTTGGGGTCCCACAGCCCTGAATAGGTATCAGGGGCACCCCCATGTCAATGCCCACGCTCCTGGCAGAGGTGTAGGGCCCTCACCCGCTCACAGCCCTGCACTTCGCAGCAGCAGAACTGGCCGCAGGGCTTGGGGTTAATGAGGGTTGTCCGACCTGTCTTCATCTGCAGATTTGTGTAATAGGTCAGGCTCTTCTCCGTCTTCTTTCTGTAGAGGTGAGAGGGTGGTAGAGATGGGACACAAGTGTCACACTCAGTCCTATGCACTGGCCCCAAGCACACGGTCAACTGTCCACCACCATGAGAGAATGGGAGTTGAACTTTGTGATCCAGAAAAGGGAAAGACTACCCTTCTCCCTTCCCAGGGAGCCCAGGCCAGCAAGGAAGAAGATGGGCACATCAGGGGACAAGGAGTCAGTTCCAGGACAGGTGAACCAAGGCACACGCCAGCAACCCTCCCTTACCTCTCCTTGCACAGGTAGATCAGCTTGGCCACATTGTAGCAGAGCTGGACATCCACCACCTCACACGTGGGATATGCATCCCTATGGCCACGGTAGGCCAAGGCAAAAGACAGTCATTAGAAGAGTGACCAGCCCAGGGAGGGTAAACCATTCCCACCCCAACCACCAACAGCACTTGCCCGACAGGAGCAACTACATAGGTCCAAACCCCAGCACCCATGTACAGAGCTAAGTGCTGGAGCAATGAAAGCCATGTGAAGAACTAAATAAAATTGATTCTCTCTCTCTCTCTCTCCCTCACTGTCCTTTTCTCTTTAAAAAAAAAAATGAACACGTTAGGGCTGGGGGTGTAGCTTAGTGGTAGATCACTTGCCCTAGGTTCAATCCCCAGCACCAAACAAGCAAATCCCACATCCATTATCCCCTCTACCTACCCAAAGGAAGAGATTTATCATTTGTCCTAGGGTAATATCTATCCTGGGCCATGATTGAAATCCTAGTCAGTTCATAATCTTTGTGAAGGTCACAGACCTTTAGTGGGTCTAATGAAAACAAAAGACCCCAGCCAATCAAGTGTCTATGCACACATCAACAAGCAGCAAAATATATACACTCTTATTATTGGCCAGGTACTGTTACATATGTTAACATATTTAATCCTTGTTTTAACCTGAGAACTTTAGTCCTTATTTTATATTTTGGCAATACTGGGGATAGAACCCCAGGGACTCATACATGCTATGCAAGCACTCTACTACTGAACTATATCTCCAGCCTTTGTCCCCATTTTAGAAATATGCCAACTGAGGCCTACAGATTCTAAGTGGCTTGCACCCAGGGTCACATAGCTTGAGAGTGGTTGATGCCTGTAGCTACCATACAAAGCCCCCTCACCATATACAGGCTTGTGCATACAACTCTTGGGGACATCAGGACCATGTCAGTCCCCACCCACTCATATTCTAGGTGCTGGCAAAAAAAAAAAAAAGCCTGAGAAGCTTACATTTTAGTGAGAGAACAGTCAACAGATTTAGGAACTGTTCAACTAATTAGTAGGACAATTTCAGGTCCCAATAAGAGCTTTGAGGAAGAGATGCCCAGTTTAAGCATCTCTGCTACAAGGGGGATTCACACATGGGTCCCCATAGATTGCACCAGTGTTCACTGAGAAGGCTTCCTAAAACAGGAAAAAGTGTGTCATACATTGTTTGCATGGGAATGAGGGATAATTTTTTTTCTCTTTCAATGTATACATGGAATGGAAGTACTATTTCCAAAAGCTGCCTCACAGGCAATTTGGGGGAGGTGTTTCAAGGAACAGAAAAATAATTGTGGTATTGAGACTTTATATAAATAACATGATTATTTCTAAAATACTCAGAGTGTCTGAATAAATTTTAAATATTCATTTCATAATTCTGTTTATACTAATAGTTTGCTTAGTGAGTGCTTTCTTCATAAATAGCACAATTTAAACTATAGTCCACTTCTAGAGCATGTTACAAATTAGTGACAGCTGAATTGATAAGGAAAGGAGAGAGAATGAGACCTCAGCAATGGAGCTCAGCCTTCCAGCCCTCCAGCCCTGAGCCTTTGGATCCTGTTGCCCCAACCCACCTCCTTGCCTGATACTCCCTATTAGACCCCTGGGACTTTTCCCTGCCTTCACACTGCACATATCCTCCTGACTCCACCTGCAGATATTATTGGTACAGCAAGGCATGATAGCCCAAGCCTGTAATCCCAGAGGCCCAAAAGGCTGAAGCAGGAGAGTCACAACTTAGTGAGGCCCTCATCAACTTAGTAAGGCCCTAAGCAACAGAGAGACCTGGTCTCAAAATTTGAAAAAAAAAATAAAAAGGGCTGGGGATGTAGCTCAGTGGTTAACTGCCCCTGGGTTCAATCCCTGGTACAAAAGGAAAAGAGAAAGCAAGCAAGCAAGCAATCAGGGAAGAAATTATTAGTGCAGAGGCTCAGCAAGAGGTTCTGCAAGGAAAGCCAGGAGGTGGAGGCAGCAAGAGGCACCTGCTGAGTGGGTGGATATACCAACAAATGCAGGCACTTTTCAAGCCCTTCTGCTACTGAGACTCTAATTTTGTGGTTGACAGAGAAGCTCAGCTTATGTATCTCTTACTTGGCAAAGTGGACACTCAGACCCCAGGGTGAACAATTTTCTTTTCCTACATATTCTCAAGATGTTTCTTGGCACCTCTTCCCTGGCCCACACTTGGGACACTGCGGTCATGTGGGGCAGCCATGGTTGCTTGCAGAGGGTGTGCCATCCGTGGCCCCATACCTGTGTAGCACTAACAAGGCCAGCGTACAGCAGCCATTCAACTTGTGTAGCAGTGCCACATCCTTCTTGGATCTCACCAAGTAGAAGATGTAAGGTGCTCACCTAAGGTACCTGCCCCAGGGGACTGTGCTGATTCCACCTGGAGGGGGTCCAGCTGCCCTTTTGTGTCCCTCAGCCCTGCTTACCGGAAGTGGCTCTCCACTGTCTCTTTCTTGGCATCTCTGGAGAGTCCTGTGATGAATAAGGTCCGTCTCACCTGCCAGAGAAACAACGACAGGAAGAAAAGTCACTGAGGCCAGTTTCTGGGTGGCCTCAGGTTTTTACCACATTCATGCCTCCTGAAAGAAAAATAATAGAAAATTAGAAGCCTCAGACTCTTTTCTTGTGGCCTTGGAAAGCCCTGGATCATGGGGATTTTTTGTTGTTATTTATTTTTTGTTTTTGTTTTTGGTACCAAGGATTGAACCCAAGGGTGTTTAAGCTCTGAGCCAATTCCCCAGTCCTTTTTATTTTTTATTTTGAGACAGGATCTCACTAAGTTGCTAAGGGCCTCACTAAATTGCTGAGGCTGGCTTTGAACTTGTGATCCTCTTACATCAGCCTCCCGAGTTGCTGGAATTACAGACATGAACCACCACACCCAGCCTGGAACATATTATTTATATAGCATCTTATTCTAGGCTACAGAAGAATCCATTTCCAAAGCAACTCTACAAGCCTCTTTGTAGGACAGGGGACTGAGAAAGAACCCAGAGAGAAGATTATGACTCAAATGGGGTCACACAGAGAGCAAAGGAGGAGCCAGGTTGAAGACAGCCTCAGTCTAAACTTTTCTTTTTCCTGATTTTGCTGTTGTTTCATTGTTTTTTGCACTGCTATGTACTGAACCAAGGCCTTGCACGTGCTAGGCAAGCACTGTACCACTGAGCTACAGCCCTAATCCCTCAACCTAAATTTCTTTACTTAGCATCATTAACTACAAGTCCAAATCCCACAGATCAAAGAATGAGCTGGGGGGCTGGAGCAGTAGCTTGGCAGTTACGGCGCTTGCCTGGCATGTGCAAGTACACGAGTTCAAACCCCAGAACCATATACACGATGAAAAGTCCAAAGAATGAAAGTCACATGAAAAACTAAATAAAAATTGCTTCTCTCTCTCTCTCTCACTGTCCTCTCTTTCTTTAAAAAAAAAAAAAAAAAAAAAGAATGAACTGGGAAGTAAGGAAAGGGTCACGGACTTCAATCAGATCCACAAGGAGAAGGAACGCCACACAGCTCAGCATATAAGATAAAAATACCCAGACACAGGGCCTTGACCCACTCCTTCTTGGCCCACTCCATTGTGAAGAGTTAATCTCACTTTCACTTTCACTAAATCTATGCTTTGCCTGTTTTTAAAAAAAGTGAGTTAGGGCAAAGTATTCAAATCTTAAAGCAATTAAACAGGAAATTAAAGCAAACAAACAAAAAAGATAAGTGAGAGCACAAATATGCAAGTCAGATTCTAGAGATCCCTCCCTGGGCTCGCTGCTGGGTGGTCCTGTGGCACAAGCCTGAGAGGCTGTTCCTGTCCAGTTCCCACCCATGCCCCTCCTAGCACAGGTCCCAGATCCCTGCCTCACTCACCAGGTTCTCTTCTTTGTACTTGATGGACCGGGTGTGGTGCCGCATGAAGCCCACGGTGAGGAAGAGGTAGATGACAGCAAAGATGGTATGCAGCCAAAGGAGGTCATTGCTAAGGGGGAGATCACCTGACATCAGGGCTGGGCTCCCACCCAGCAGGGATCAGGGAATGGGGCTGGGGCCAGTTTACCCTCAGCAGCCACCAAGCCAAGGGCCAATGGTTTCATCGCCACAGAACATCTGACAAAGGACATGTGGCCAATGCCCCTCTGCCCACAGCGAATACTTCAGAGAGGACCCTGTCCCTGTCCTGACAAATGAACTCCAGGTCCACAGGACTCTCTGTGATTCCTAAAACCTGAAAACAGCAGCTGCCTGTGGCAAGTTCATACCCACAGCCTGGCAACATGACAGCTTCAAGGGGCTTCCAGACATTAGCCTGCTGCTCTGGACTCCCTCAGCCTACCCTGGTCCCTGAATCCACCTCCTCCTCTGTTTCACCATCAGCACCCTCAAACCCATGGCTCCATACTTACCCAGTCTGCAGGTTTGCTATTGTCGTCCTTCCAAAACTATAAGGGTCTTTGTCTGTGGAGAAGCACAGATAATCAGTTCCAGGGTCACAAGGGGAATCAGGAGGGGCATAACCAGCCTTGGTTTGAGGAGCTCTGGAATATAAAGCATAGGACACTTGGACCAGTCCTAGAGTGACATCCATCCAGTCTTTT
The DNA here is from genome assembly GCA_004027875.1 of Aplodontia rufa. NCBI lineage: Eukaryota > Metazoa > Chordata > Mammalia > Rodentia > Aplodontiidae > Aplodontia > Aplodontia rufa. Next base: position 19,078 of record PVKS010030587.1, read on the forward strand.
CAGAGCTATGCCAACCAGGGCCTATGCTTGACTACAGAATGCTCCCTGACAACTTGTCAACCTACCATGCAGATAGTCAGAACCTGAATTCATCTTTTGAGATTAAAAAAAAAAAAAAGCTTTGAAAAAACTAGAAACATCTAAGCTATCACTACAACTGAGACTGGGAATCACTGGTGTTGTAGGTGGATTCATGATAGTTTCTTGGAAGCTGGGGAGACGCCTCCACACTGATTTTGATCAAGTATTTCAGGGCCTCAACTTGTGTCCTCCTATTTGGGTGAGGGCAGAAAAGTATAAAACACTTGCTGATGGGCTCAGTGATATAGTGTGTTGCACGCATGAGGCCCTGGGTTTGATTCCCTAGCACCACAAAACAAACAAATAAACATAAAATCATTTTCTGAAATTCCCTGATTCTATAAACCTTGTGGGTCTTTTTTCTCTCCTATTTAGGCAGAACCATAAACTGATATTGGAGCCTCAGCTTTTGACCCAGGTTTGGAGCAGATTCTCCTCTAGATCTTTATTCATATCAAAAATTTTCAAAAGTCACCCCAAGACTATCTCTCATCTGAACTGAGCCTGGCTCCTGAGTGTGGTCTGTCACAATGAGCCCCTTACCCAGGGCCATGGCTCTGCCCCATCCCAACACAGACTAGGATGAGAAGGGGTGTTACCTAGTAAGTCTCCTGAGAGGTTGACAGGCAAGATGACACACAGGGACAAGAAGCTGACCACCACCAGCAGGAAGATGATGTGCCTCTGGAAAGACAGGTAGTGGATGGCATCCTCCCCACACCACTCCAGGATCTGGTCATCACTGGCCAAGACACACATGAATCTTAATAAGTAGTGATAACAGCTGGGCTCTGGCATGAAGTGTTTCATCTAATCCTCTCAATGCTTATGAAATGATTTACTCTTATCTCTCCTCTATTTTTTTTTAATATGTGTGGATATAAAGGTACAGAAAAATTGGATAGCTTTCAGGACCACACACACCTGTGACAGCAGAGCTATGACATGAATTTCAGGCCCCATCCTCTTAGCCCCTATACCCTATACTTGGAGCAAAGGTACTGTCGCCACCCCCACTTCATATTGTCAGAAAGGTCTGTACCCATGTTATGCATATAGTGAGGTATGCAGATACACAGTCCCTTCCTGCTGCTGGAGGTCACATTTGGATCTGGAATGTCCCCACACCCACAGCCCCACCCTTTCTCCAGTCTCCCCTGCAGGTGAGCTAGGAGAGCAAGGTGAGCCAAGGTTTTGAACATTTTAAGTCTCATTCCATCCAATTGCACCTGCCACATCCCTGTGTCCATACCATGGCCCTAGAGATGGGGAGGTGATCTGCTCCACCATCACCCATCCTCTGAAGTGTCACATTGGGAAGCTCTGGGTTGACGGTAGTTTAAGCGGCAGCATCTTCTTGTTCTTAGAATTATGCAAAATAATATGCACCTTCCATGGACGGCTTCTTGGATGTGATGGTGTGTAGCCTCGAGTGGTAAAGACTCCTCTAGTCCCTGACTCTCAGCTCCTTTCACCACATGAGCTGGTGATAAGCCAGCTCTTAATTGCCAAGCACCTCTTTTAGATTTCTCTCCATGGGCTCCAAGGTTTGAAAAACAGAAAACTTTTAACCACATGAGCCAACTGTATTTTATTTCTTCACTTTTCACTCAATCAAAGATATGTACACCTGCCTAAGAGAGCTGCTACCCACATCTAATCAGTATTAAATATTCAGTAGAATAATTCTTGCTTAAAAAAAAACTTAAGTTAGTCTGTATAGCATTATGAAAGAAAAGGACATCTTAGAATTGATGAAATATAGTGGCCACAGGACATTAAGTAAGTTCCTCTCTCTGGACCTCAATATAACACATGCCCAATGAACTAATATGTGAGAGAGATAAATTGTTGACTTTGGTGGGAGTTGTTCCCAAGGGAGCTGGCAGAAGGCAAAGCCATATGGAAGATGCCAGTGAACTCTGATCTGCAGCAGAAGAGGTGGCTTATATAGAGTATTTTGAAATTTCCATGGAATGTTTTGAAAAAAAAATTAATTGCTACTTTCAAGAACCTTTGGGGACCAACTGCAGTTTGGGAAGCTCTGAGCTCTAGCAGGACTGTTTACCCTCCAGCATCAAGGCCTCAGTCCCAGAGGCCTCCTTCCTGCCTATGCCCCTGACCCGGGGGCCTCCAGGGCCCCTTTTTTTTTAGTCTAGTCCCTACATATACTTTGGACCTGAACTGAAAAGTATCTAAGAGATCACATCCCAGGATCAAGCATCTTGGCTTTTTCCTCCTGATTGATCAAACACCTGAACAAAGCAGCCCAAAGCAAGCCACCTTCCCCCAGCAGCTGCCCTCTAATGTACTCACTGAAGACGGAAGATTGCAGTCAGCCAGGGACAACACCCCTGGAAAGAGAGAACAGGGATTGGCATCTGTGTCTTTAGGGGAGGTGGATGTAATCACTATCCTTGAGATCACTATCCTTGAGATTAAACTGGATGCAGCCAAAGATTTAACTTCTTGCTGTATAAAAACAGCATTGTTGTCCCATATTAGGCAAACTACTTTCTTGTCCAAACATGACAGTCCTTTGCAAGATGTTCCCTATGCCTGGAATTCTTGCTGAAGTCTATCAAATTCTGACAATTTGTGGCATCATGCAAGTTCCAGAATCACATTGCAAAACTTAGGTCAAGAGTAAAGCCACAGGGCTGGAGCAGTGGCTCGACAGTTATAGCGCTTACCTGGCATGAGCGAGTACACGGGTTCAAACCCTAGCACCCACGTACACAACTAAGTGTCACAGCAACGAAAGCCATATGAAAAACTCAATAAAAAATTGATTCTCTCTCTCTCTCTCTCTCTCTGTCCTCCTCTCTTTAAAAAAAAAAAAAAAAGAGTAAAGCCGTAGTGCTCAGCAGTTACAGCGCCTGCCTGGCATGCATGAGGACGTGGGTTCAGACCCCAGCACCATGTACACAACAAAGTGTAGGAGCAATGATAGTCACATGAAAGACTAAATAAAATTGAATCTCTCTATCTCATTGTCCCTCTCTCTTTAAAAAAGAAAGAAAGAAAGAGAGAGAGAGAGAGAGAGAAAGAAAGAAAGAAAGAAAGAAAGAAAGAGGGGCTGGTGTGGTGGCTCGGGGGTTACAGCCCTTGCCTGGCATGCACAAGTATGAGTTCGAACCTCAGCACCATGTACACAATGAAGTGTCTGAGGAATGAAAGTCACATGAAAAACTAAAAATAAAAATTGTTTCTCTCTTTCTCTCTCTTTCTCTCTCTCTTTCTCTTTCTCTCACTGTCCCTTCTTTCTTAAAAGAAAGAAAGAAAAAGAAAAAAGAGTAAAGCAAGGCATAGTGGTGCACTCCTGTAATCCCAGCTACTCAGGAGGCTGAGGCAGGAGGATGGAGGATGGAGAGTTTCAGGCTGGCCTGGAAAACTTATCAAGACCTTCTTTCAAAAGAAAAAAAATTTTTAAAGTGCTAACGAAAGATCAGGACAGATTCAGAGAAAGTGATGTGGGCTTCCATTTGACTTTCAAAGTGACCAAATGACGTAGAATAATGAGAGAAACAAGCCTAACGTGTTGGACAATCCCCTAGAGTGGGATTTAGAGAAGGAAAGGGGTATGTGGAGGTTTTACTGTCCTTCACATCTTTTGAACTTAATACTCCCTAAAGCTGGGCTGTTATCTATCTGGAAAAGACAAATATTTATTTGCCATTTATTCAACAATGACTAAGTACCTCCCAGGTACCTCGTGCTAGGGACCAAGGACAGATAAGGTAGGGTTCCTACCCACATTTGGCTCACAATCTAGCAGGTAAGTCAATAATTAAGTTATACCAAGCCCCAAGTATAAGAGAAGAGTTCTGGGAAACCCAGGGGATTCCATAGTTCTTTCCACCTGAGAGTTGATCAAGTCTCCTGATGCTGGGTCATCCATCCAGCTGCCATCTCCCCTGTGATACTTCCCAAGTTCGGTTGCCTTTGTTAATGTAGAGAAGAGCTTGCCCTAGCACTGGCCACTCAAGAACCACAGTGGTAAGCTAGCCATTGAACCAGGACTACCATGGCTCTTACCCTACCAAGAATTACTACTGGCCCCCACTCCTAGCCACAAATTCCAGCTGTTTCTTGGATACCAACCAGCTCATTTTCAAAGTCTTGTTGCCCTGAAGAGGATGTCGATGACAATCTCTGGAATCTGGACTCACTACAGACACAAAAGAGAAATAATAGATAATTCCAAAAATAAAAAGTAAAAAAATGATATCTAGTATTTTGCTGCCCAATCTTAAAGCATGGGACCAAAGCTATCAGCTACCAGCGGCTGTGAAAATAATATCTAGACAATACCTATTTTACTCTTAAATATGAAGACAAGGGCAATACACATTCCCAGGTATGGTATAAAACATTGTGTTAGGGGCTGGAGCGATGGCTCAGTGGTTACAGTGCTTGCCTGGCATGCTCAGAGACCTGAGTTCAAAACCCAGCACCACCTATGCAACAAAGTGTCAGAGCAACAAAGGCCACGTGAAAAACAAAGTAAAAGTTGATTCTCTCTCTCTCACTGACCCTCTCTCTTTAAAAAAAAAAAAAAAAGAAACACCAACAGCCCAATTGATAAATGGGCCAAAGAGCTAAATAGAGACTTCTCACCAGAGGACATTGATCAAGCCAATGAATACATGAGAAAGTGCTCTAAATCATTAGTAATCAGAGAAATGCAAATGAAAACCACATTAAGATATCACCTTACGGGGCTGGAGTGGTGGCTCAGTGGTTTCGGCGCTTGCCTGGCAAGCACGAGGACCCGGGTTCAAACCCCAGCACCACGTACACAACTGAGTGTTGAGTAACTAAGGCTATGTGAAAAACTAAATAAAGTTGTTTCTCTCTTTCTCTGGCTCTCTCACTGTCCCTCTCTCTTTAAATTGAAAAAAAAAAAAAGATATCACCTTACACCAGTCAGAATGGCAAAGATGAAGAAAATAAACAACAGTAGATGCTGGAGGGGATGTGGAGAGATAGGCACACTAACACACTGTTGGTGGAGCTGCAAACTGGTACAGCCCCTCTGGAAAGCAGTATGGAGAATCCTTAAAAAATTAGGGATGACTCCACCATACA
>PVKS010030588.1:0-24257 GCA_004027875.1 Aplodontia rufa
TGGAACCAACCCAGATGCCCCTCACTTGAGGAGTGGATACAAAAACTTTGGTACATATACACTATGGAATACTACTCAGTCGTTAGAGAAAATGATATTATGGTTTTTGCAGCCAAATGGATGGAGATGGAAAAAACTATGCTAAGTGAAGTATCCCAATCTCAGAGACTCAAGGGCCGAATGTTTTCTCTCATTTGTGGAAGCTAGAATACATCTGGAAACAATTTGTTAGATGGCTAAGCTAATAATAATCTCAAAATATATGAATTTTACACAAACTGGGGGATCATTGCCTAGGATACCTGGAGGCGTAGGGAGAGGTGCAGGGTGGGGGGGAAGGATTGGGAAAGTTATCTGGGAGACTGGAGGGAGGGAATATGGGGGAATCATCTCAGAAGGAGATCTCTGACCTCCACAAGATGTCCATTTAACACAGGGATTCTTCTGGGGAAATCATGGAATCACGGAGAATCCAAGGGGGGCATCCATGACAAGGCATCAGATGTAGCTAACTATGTAAATATACTTTTGTTCTTGATTGTTCGATAATGATTCCCCCTCAATTGTAACTCCATATTCATCTAATTAAAAAAAAAAAGAATTCAATATACAGAGGCTGGAGTGGTGGCTCTGCGGTAAAGGCACTTGCCTGGCATCCGTGAGTACCTGAATTCGAACTCCAGCACCACATACACAGCAAAGTCTCGGAGCAATGAAGGTCACATGAAACACTAAATAGAAATTGCTTCTCTTTCTTTCTCTCTCACTGTCCCTCTCTCTTTAAAAAAAATAAAGAATTCAATATATAGAATTAGAATGAGCAACATAAACATTCAGTTCATAGCAGTCATAATTCTCAAAGATCTTCAAAGAAGATCTTTTAATCTATGTTCTACTTTACTAACCATTGATAATTAATTCTCAGTGTCATTTTGACTATATTATTTAACTGATTGTGTTAGGTTTGCATTGCTATGACCAAAATATCTGACAATAGAAACTTGAAGGAGGAAAATCTTATTTTGGGCTCACAATTTCAGAGATCTCAGTCCATGATTGATTGACTTGCTCTGGGCCCAAAAGGTAAGGTGGAATATCATGGTGAAAGAGCTTAGGAAAGGTCATAGGAAGAAAGAACACAAAGAGCTAGAGATAAAATATAAATCCCAAAGGCACACTCCCAGTGATCTAACTTCCTCCAGCCACCCCCCACACGCCTACAGTTACCACCCAGTTAATCAATCAAACGTGTTAATCCTCTGATTAGGTCATAGGCCTCTTTTTTTTTTTTTTTCCCAGGGCTGAGGACCAAACTCAGGGCCTTGCGCTTGCTAGACAAGTGCTCTTCCACTGAGCTAAATCCTCAACCCCAGTCATAGGCCTCTTAATGTAATTATTTCATCTCCTGCATTAACACAGACATTTTAGGGGGACACTTCATATCCGAACCATAACACTAATAAAGTATTATTTCTACATGTATCTGTGAAGGTGCTTCCAGGGAGACTGCTGGTGCGGTGGTAGACTAAGTAGGGAAGAACCACCCTCAATGTGGGTTGGCATCATCCAGCTGCCTGATGGTTTGGAAAAAACAAAAAGGTAAAGGAAAGAAAAACTTTCTCTTTCACTCCCTCTCTCTCTCTCTTTGCCCTATCCTGAAGCCAGGACACCCTCTCCTACCTTTGAACATCTGAATTCCAGATTCTCTGGTCTTTGGTTTTCAGGATGACTTCCTGGATTCTCAGATCTTTAGTATTGGAGTGAGAATTATACCATCAAATTCTGAAGATTTTGAACTTGGCCTGAGTAATGCCAATGCCAATCCTGGTTCTTCAGTTAGTAAAGGGCAGATTTAAAGCCCTCATAATGGAGTGAACAAATGACCTTCATTCCATCCCATCTATGTATGCATGTGTGAATTGATGTATCTACTATCATCTATTCATCTTCCTCTCTTTCCTATTGTTCTGACTCTCTGAAAAGTCCTGACTACACTGACTAATACACATGCTTACTGTGAAACACTATTTGTGAGATAACTCTCTTGCCTGCTTTATGCTAAAACTACCAAATATTTCACATTTTTAAAATTAAAAAGCATAATTCCATTTTAGATAATACTTTAAGCATTTATTTAAAATTTATTTAAAACTAAACTCATAAAGAGGAAAGTAGAACACACTTGAAAGTCCTGGGTTCAGAGAAAGCCATTACTACCATTTGATGAAAAAGGTCTTTCTTACATCTGCCTAAGGATGAGTTTGCTCATATATATATATCCACAGGCAAGCTTTTGCAGAGAAGGCATTAAACATGATCTTTACTCTGTTGAGTTAATTTTTCAACTCAAAATCTTTCCTCATAACCAAGTATAAATGCCCACTATCATGGCTTTTACTATAACCTACAGCATGCTTGCAAAATCATTTGTTCAAACACCATCCCTCCTTTGGTAGGTAGTTCTGTTGTTTGTTGCTGTGATTACCAACCTACAGGGGTAACTCTGTGTCTTATCTGAGGCTCTGTTGAAAGCCAATGTCTGGAACTGTGTGAAGATTAATCTCGGTTGTCAACTTCACTGAATGGTGGAGGGATGCCTAGAGAATTGGTAAAGCACACTTCTGGGTGTTGATGAGGATATTACCAGAGAAGACTGGCGTGTGGGTTAATGAAATGAATGGAGAAGACCTCCCGTGAATGGAGCTGGGCCCCAGATTGAATGAAGTGCAGAATTAGAGGGAAACCCATGTGTGCAACTGGGCCCCTCATGAACATGTAAATGTTTTCTGCTGTGGACTTTAGCCTCCGTGTTCTTCAGCATTTGAAGATGAATTTAACACCAGCAGCTCTCAGGAGGCTTTCAGATCTTCAGCCTTGCACTGAGGCTGCATCATTGGTCTCTCTTGTTCTGAGGCTTCCTGCTTCTCAGATTGAACAGTTTTCAGTTCCCCTGGCTCTCCAGTCTGCAGATAGCCATTATGCAATTATTCAGCTTCTAATCATGTAAGCCTACCTTATAAATTCCCTATTATAAATATATATATATTCTATTGGTTCAGTTTCTCTGGAGAACTGTGACTAACACAAGTTGGAATCACAGCTAAGTATATTTCATATGTTGCTCTCCAAAGAGATTGTAGTCATTGACCCACTTCCAATCCTGTGAGCACTCACCTCCTCACTCTCATGTCAGCTATATATACTATTAATCTTTATGCCTTTTATCAATTCGTTATTCAATCTTCTTATTGTTTTGATGCAAGCAGGTTGAACACATTTTCCAAAGATCTCTTGGCCAGTCAGACTTAATTTTATTTATTTATTTGTTTATATTTTTGTACTAAGGCTAGTCAGATTTAACTTTATTATTTATTTGGTACTGAGAACTAAACCCAGGGGTGCCTCACCACTGGGCTACTTCCTCAGTCCTTTTCCTTTTTTATTTTGAGACAAGGTCTCATTAAGTTGCTGAGGATTTCACTAAATTGCTGAGTCTGGCCTCAAATTTACAGTCCTTCTGCCTCTACCTCCCAAGTAACTGGGATCACAGATGTATGACCCTATGTTTGGCCAAACTTAAATTTTTAAAAAAGCATGCAAATCATTATGAGGAAGAGATTCCATAGGCACTAGATAGTTAGCAACTGAAGAATTTTTAAAACTAAGCTCTGAACTGAAACAAACCCTAAATTTTTCCAAAATGTCAAAAGATTTGAAGTTAGGAATAATATTTCTTAGTACTCCTTCACCCAGGACATTTTCTGAAGTGACTGGTTCTCTTAGTCCATTTTCCAAGCTCAGTTTTACTGCTTGCAAAACACAGTTTATGGGAACTATTAATGCTTCTGTTCATAGAAATTGGAAATTTAGAGTTGGCTATACCTGGAGTAGAAATTTGACTTCACCACCTACTAATTGGTATCAAGTTGGTTTTCTTTCCTTTCTTCCTAAAAAAAATTACTATTCATATACTTAAAGGAGAGTATTTGGGGATAAAAAAATGACCATCCTCACTTTGCACATGGAAGTGAAGAGAAGTTATGTTACTTGCTCAAAGGAAAAAACTGTATATTTATATATATTTCTGTAGCACCTTCCTACTTTCTATATCCATTTTCCCACATGATTGTTCTCCTAGTTAGGAATGGAAAGGATTGTGTTCCCACCTCCAGAATTAGCAAATGGCATCCAAGTGATCAAATGACTGGATAGGGTGTGACACTATAATGATAGATTTGGATGACAACAGAGTCATCCTGACTTCTTGTCCACAATTCTCCAACTGTCTTATGCTATAAGAAAAGCAAAATTTAATTAAGACAGCTGTTATCAACTGCAACTCAGAGCCAAAGGTATCAATGGCACACTCACTAAAACCCCACAGACAATGCCCAATCAAGCCACAGCCTGGGAAGAGATCTCAGACACCTCACTGTTGGCCTTGACCTTCTCCCACTAAAGGACTCTCTGAAATATAGCCACATTTTAGTCTTAGGAAACCAAGATTAAACAGTGCTTCATGCCAACAGTTTATTGTTACCATGGGCAGGGAAGAAGTTACATTTCTCTTTTTCCCACTATATTTCTTGTGCTTGTAGTTATACAATAAATATAAATTGGGTATTAGTTCAATAAAGGATCTCCCAATAGCCTGAGACTGTCAACTTCTTTATTTAATAAAGACATATTTGATGCCAGAAATCAATTATGCAATCATCTACCAGTCAGTAAATATTTGCCTGAAGGCAGTCTTCTAAATATGTAAAGCCCACCAAAGTACATGAGAAGTGCCCCTTTCTTATAGAGCTTATAACACAATAAAGAAGAAAACTATCACATGAAAGAGCCACCACCATACACAGTGTGAACATCTGTATTTGATTCAGGAAGAAAAAATCTTTCTAGAGCATTGATTCAGAGCTGGACTCAGCACTGGAAATGCTATAAACATCCTTACATAACTGATTCCTGCAACTATATTATGTTATTATTTTCCCTTAAAAGATAGGAAATTCAGTTTCTGAGAATAAAATAGACTTGAAATAGTATTTGGATAATACTTAAGTTTTCATTTCATAGCAGAGAGGATGAGAGACAGAGATGTAACCTCAGGAGGACAGTCTGGTGGCCTGGGTGAGATGACATCAGACATTTGAGGCCTAGGAAAGTAAAAGAGAACTAATACATCAGAGGAAGGAGATTGAGAGGGAGGAAGGAGGGAAGGGTATGGGAAAGTAAGTACCAGGGAATGTGATCTACCAATTCATGCCATGTCCATTTATATAGACCACAATGAATCCTAAATATACATATATACACACATATATATATATTATATAATTATAAAGCACCAATTAAAATAACACTACTAAAAACAATAATAATAGAAGAGAGAAGAGTAAAGTAAAGTAAGCAGATTGGGACAGGAAAGAGGGGAGAGAAAGTGAAGATACTGGAAAATGAAATTGAGCAAATCATGTGCATGAATGAATACATTATAATGAATCTCACTATTAAGTATAATTATAATGTGCCAATAAAAAGACACCAAAGGCTGAATATGTCTGCTGACACCCTAGAATCTGGAAAATGGAGCATTCTTTGATTTTTAAAGTCAAAGGGGTACTTACCTCTAGCAGAAGTGCCTAGAAAGGGCATTTTCCCAACAATACAACTGGGAAAACTTGAAGTTTGCTCCTCACAAGGTCCCACTCAGGACCCACATGGTGATGCTTTGCCAAAAGAAATTTGTTGTGTAGGGAGGGACTCTTTACCATCTCAGCTGAAAAACAGGTGTGGTGTGGGCTTAGCCCATTAAAACTTTACTTGTATTCAATGGATTAAATTAATTATAGTATGACGCTAAAGATAAGTCAAATATCTAAGAATAATCCAACATTGAGTGATGTATGGGTGGGAGGAAGAAAAGTTAAAAAAAACAGATGTTTAATAAAAACAAACAGACTTATCCAAGTGTATGAGGACAAAGTAAAGTACTTAGATTTCAAAGTTCCAAGTGAACTTTTGCTCATCATAAATCTTCCATATCTATGTGGTCCAAGATAGTAACCACCAACCATGTGTGGCTACAGAGCAGTTGACTAAGGCAATTGAAGAACTTCATTTTTTATTTTGAAGGGTGTATAAAATGGACAAAATCTTAGAAAAGTACAACTTTCCAAAACCAATTGATGAAAATGGGAAAAAGCAATGAGAAAGAAAAATTCAATTTTGATTTTAATTGAATCACAATTCTTTTAATAATTGCACATGGTTAGTAGCTAATGTATTAAATGGCACAATGATCTAGGACTCTTCTAGGAAAGCACACAGATTCAGTCATTAAGTTAGCAGACTGGTAAATCACTCTTAGAAAAGTTGAGACTTTAAAAAGTCTTGATACAATAATAGGAAAAAGTAAGGAAATACCATGAAGACCAGGGATGGTGGACAAAATGAAAATTCAGGAAATTTGCCCAGGCAGAGCGGGAAGAAGTCCTAATGGGATATTGTAGAGAAAAGTGCTCCAAAATCCCCTCCATCAATTTTCTTCATTTTAAAAATAAGATAATCTGCTCCCAGATAGGAATGCATGAACTGGTCAAATAAGCAGTCAGAGGCTAAGCTGGGTCTAAAGATTTACCTCTTGCTTCTGAATTCAAATGACTGGCCTTTGTTGTTTTACCTCCTGGGGAAATAATAAAGGAAGATAATTTAGTTGTCAGTTAAAGAGATTGTGTTAGACATCAGAGGGTCATTTCTAACCACAGAGGCCCTAAGGCTGCTGGACCAGATCACTCAGAGAACTGCTGCTTCCTGACTCATCCCCACTGCTGCAGGAATACTCTGTTGATGATCCTGGTGCAGTCCCATGGGTGGTGGTCACACTTTGTGGACTGCTTTGTCTCTATGCATAAGTCAAATGAAGCAAATCTATAGTAGTGAATCGGATCTAGAGACTCTAAAACAGTGTTCTCAACTAGGGTTTTTTGGTCCCCCATCTATAGGACATTCAACAAGTTCTAGAGACATTTTTGGATGTTACAACTAGGCGAGGGAAGGATGCTACTTACTGGCATCCAATGGGTAGCAACCAAAGAGGGAAACAGCTGAACATCCTATTACACTCAGGGGCAACCCCCTACCACAAAATTATCCTGTCCAAAGTGTCAGTTTCTAGGGTAAGAAAAGCCTTCTCTATATTAATATGGGTAAATAAGACATAAATCCCCATGATGACATTCTCTGTCATATGGAATATAATAAGAATCTTACTCTGTCAAGGACATGAATGGCTTAAGACCCTTTTTCACCTCCTCTAGTATTTGAATTGGTCCAAAGAAGCCTGTTGTTATTGATTTTAGCAAGTCATGACATCATCATGACATAGACACCTGCACAGACTAGTTCAAATCTCAGTCCACAGTTCAGGCATGTAAGAAATCACATTAAATGCACCCCCTGTTATTATAAAGAGAGAAAGGGACAGTGAGAGAGAAAGAGAGATTCAATTTTATTTAGTTTTTTATGTGGTTTTTGTTGCCCCAACACTTTGTTGTGTATGTGGTGCTGGGGTTCGAACCTGTGTCCTTGCACATGCTAAGTAAGCACCATAACCACTGAGCCACCTCTCCAGCCATCAATGTCCTTCTTTACATCAACTCAACATGGGTATGGGGACAAGAAATGAAGGCAAATCTTTCAGGAGAGCATTAGCAAAGGAAAATCAAGAAAAATAAAAGTATAGCTTCAGGGAGACATGAGTTTAATAATTCAAAAGGATAATAGCTTTTTAAAAATCATGACTCAGATATACCTAAAATGAGCATTGCACCAAACATTTGATTCAGCTCCTTAATTAATGAAGGAAATAAAACATTCCCACTGGTTCTGAGAAGAATCTGAGCTACCACACTTAAATAGCTGAATCAGGAATGCAGAAATGAGTGTACAAATATATATGAAACAGGCTTTTTCCATTGAAGAAGGGAATTCATTGTCCTTACACAAAACAAAGTTTGTGGACCTGTGGATAAGTGTCATTTTTATTTCTATCAGTCATCAACTTCTTTGGTTACCAAATAGCTCAGACAATGGACCAGTCAATGAAGAAGCAGATAAACAAGAAAGCTATGTTTATTCAATGCCTTACTTTCCCTAAAAGACACTCTGTAAACTTTTGATCATTACGAAGTCCTTCACACTTTTGTTTTTGTTTTTGGTGATTGCTGCTTAAGGGGAGACTATGATATGTTTTCATACTGGTTGGAATGACAGGGAAATCTTGGTGAATCAGAAAAGAGACGGGAGAATCACAAGAAAAAGTTCCTGAATATGAGATCCATTGAACAAGCTGCAGGGCTGGGCTGAGTTCACAGTAAGGCATTATATGCAATAGGAAAGAATAGATAGGAGGATGATGGTCAGTCCACATGCTAGTGGGGAGGAGATGTAATTCCCCTCCTTGAGGAAGTAAGAAACAAGGAAATAGAATAAGGGTGAAGTGGGCAGAGAGGGTAATAGAGTTTAGCATTGGCAAGACACATCAAATAGTCATCCTTTTAAGACTGAAAATACAAAGAATAGGCAGATTGTGGAGTAAGCTGGAACTGGAAAAGCCCAACTGGATTGAAGTACTTTATGACGTCACCAGAATCTTTAACAAACTGATAGACATGTAGATCAATGGAACAGATAAGAGAGCCCAGGAAAAGACTCATAAAAACATGCCCAACCGATTTTTTAAATAGACATACAAATGCAATTCATTGGATGAAAGACAGTTTCAACAAATAGTGTTAGAGCAATTCCACATTCATAGATAAATATACAATCTCACACTTTTCATAAAAATTAACTCAAAATAAATCATAGATTTAATTGTAAAAGGTAAGAGTATAAAACTTTCAGAATAAAACATAACAGAATACTTTTAAGATTTAGGACTAGACAAAGAGTTTTAGAGGTGGTATCGAATGTAAGAATATTGGATATTGGACTTTATCAAAACTAAGAAAACACAAAACCTTTTTTTCTCTGCTAAGAGACTATAAAGACATGTTACAGCCTGGAAGAAAAATTTTAATAATCACATATCCAACAATGAATTAAAATATTCTAGTATCTAGAATCTGTAAAGGACTTCTAAAATTCAATAATAAAAGAATAAACAATCCAATTTGAAAATGATAATAATAGACAAACAAACATTTCTTCAAAGAGAGTAAGCAGATGAGAAATTGGTAGGGTTTGATTTATATAATGATCTTGATTGATAAATTTTTTTCAGGGCTGAGGACTGAACTCAGGGACTTGGGCGTGCTAGGCAAGCGCTCTGCCACTGAGCTAAATCCTCAACCCCTTGAATTGATAAATTTTAAAAATAGAGAAGAAATCCCTTGTTGTTAAGTAACCAGGGTGAGAGGGAAGAGGGTATGGTTATAAAGGCAACAGCAAAGATCTCTGTGGTGATGGAAATGCCCTGCATCTTGACTATATCTGTTTTCATATCCCGGCTGTGATATTACACAATAGTCCTGAAAGATGTGACCTTTGGAGAAAATGGGTAAAGGCTTCAAGGAATCTCTGTTATTTCTTACATGTGAATCTATAATTATCTCAACACAATTTTTAAAGTTTAATTAAAACAAATGTGACCAGGCAGCATGTGGGCTCTGTCCCAGTCATTAGTCCTCTGATGTGGGTGTGGGTTAGGAGAAAAATCAGCTTTCATCTGATTGGCCTGTGCTTTTCCAGGTGAGAATGGTGAAAAGAGATGAGGATCTATGCAGGGAGCAGAGAGGAGGAAGGATCCTGGGGCCATGGCAGGGCAAGCAGGGAAATAAAGGTAGGTGGGAGGAATGAACAATAAAAAACTGGTGGGATTGGTTGATGGAGTCCCACTATTTGAAGTACAGGTTAAGAATGTAGCAAGCTGGAACAGGAGCACATATATTTCAGGGTGGGATGATGAAATTAAGATTTTAAGATGTTGTAATTACAGTGTGATCATGGAAGGGGATTGATGATGTAGAGAAGAAAAAGAGAATAAGACATGAGGATTTCAATGAACTGAGAAATCAGGGCAATGCCTAGGTCATCTTCCTGGATTTTAAAAATGTATTCAAATACTTAGTGTAACATGCCAGGCACAGTGGTGCATGCCTGTAATCACAGCGGCTCAGGAGGCTGAGGCAGGAGGATCATAATTTCAAAGCCAGCCTCAGCAACTTCGTGTGGCCTTAAACAACTTAGTAAGACTCTGTCTCAAAATAAAAACTAAAACGGGCTGGGGAAATAGCTGAGTGGTTAAGTGCCCCCTATATTTAATCCCTGGCTTTAAAAAAAATGATGTAAGACAGAGAATCAGGTACTAAAATTCCCCCTAAATATGGTAGTGATACAGTTTCATGGTATATACTTTAAAGGTGAGACGGTTTTGCAGGAAAAAGAGCTAAAAGTGGTCTTGTCTGGAAGTTGCCATTAGAAACAAGGAAGAGAACTATCTCCCTGCTGTCCTGGTAACTGATAGAAAAGAAAGAGATTGCAAGGAAAGGTAAGAAGAGACTCAAGGAACAGCCAGGTTGTAGTTTAGAGCACTTGTGTTCAAAGTGTGGCCCAGACCAGCAGTTTGAGCACTGCCTGGTGACTTATTAGAAATGCATATTCTTAGGTCCATCTCAATCCCCCAAATCAGAACCTCTAAGTGTGAGGCCCTGGAATCTGTGTGGTGACAAGCCCTTTAGGGAATGATGACTCAGCCAAAGTTTGAGAACCACAAGTTCATAGCAGTGGTTCTTAAGCCTGGGTTAGTGACAGAATCGACAGAGGCAATGTGAACAGGAGGGAAGACCAGAGGGAATTTTACAAGGGACAGCTTGTGAATCTCAGGGGACAGAGCAGGAAGACTAGGATTTATGGAGAGATAAAGTACTTAGTCATCTGGGTCAGTCAGACCAACAAGGACTAGCAACTTGAGGGATTGTGTCAGCCAGTTTTGCATTATTGTGATCAAAATACCTGACAAGATATTTTATAGAAAAAGTTCATTTTGATTCATGGATTCAGAGGTCTTAATCCAAGGCTGGTGGACTTCATTGCTCTGGGTCTGAGTGGGGCAAAACATCATGGTAGAATTATGTGGAAGAGGAAAGCCAGTCAGCTCAGTCAGCCAGGCCCCAGAGAGATAGGCAAAATGGGTGGGGAAGGGGGGAGTGAGTTTTAGTCCAGAAGTCTGATGGGCAAGTGTGGTAGCAATCAGTTCTAATTCTAGCCTTTGTGGGTGTGATAATTCATTTAATTTGTCAACTTGACTGGACTAAAGGATGCCCAGGTAGCTGGTACATTATTTCTAGATGTGACTGTGAGGATGTCTCTAGAAGAGACCAGACTGAGTAAAGAAGATCTACCCAAGAAGATTTACCCTCACCAATGTGGGTGTGCATCAACCCATTGAAGGCCTCAATGAGTAAAATGCTGGCCAATGGATGAATTTGTGCTCTCACTATCTCTTGTGCTCCTCTCTCTCTCTCTTTCTGTCTCTATACCTATCTCTATCTCTGTCCTTGAATTGAGCCATCCATCTTCTCCAGCTCTTAGACATTGAGGTTCCTGATTCTGGGGCCTTAGGACTGTGGGATTTAAACCAGCACCCTGTTCCTTCTGTGCCCATCTCCTTCTGTGCCAAATTACAACATGAGCTTTCCCGTTTCTCCAGCTTACACATGGCAGATCATGGGGCTTCTTAGGCTCCATAACCATATGAATGATTTTCACAATAAATCATATATCATTGTTTCTTCTTTTGGGGAAAACCTATATAATACATTGGGGGACTAGACTATTATCATATGTAGTGGTGAAACAGGCTGAAGATAGGGTGGATGGGCACATGAGGTGCCCACGACCTGACTGCTACAGGGTATTATGAGAGTGATAGCCAAGGGTCTGTCTCTCCTTCTTGCCATTCTGTGTTGAATTGCCTCTAAATGAACCCATTCAAGCTGACAAGGGAAGGAATAATGCCTGTAGCAGGTATTATTCTTCTGCTTCCCTGAAAGAGTAAAAGCCATAGAAGCTGAAAGTAGGTTAAACTTAATGTCATTATCCTCTCTGATTCCTCAGAAAAAGGCCACAATTCTTTTGAGAATCTAATCTCCTCCAGCTTGGACTCTGGCAAGACTTTCTCCCATAGGCTGAACTCAACCTGCAGAGAAATAGCTTTTAATTCTTTCTTTTTTAAGTGACTATAAAATATGTCAAAGGTGTTCACATTTTTTAAAAATTGCTCATTTTAAGTTCAGCTGCATTGTAGGTCAAGAAGACATAAGATTCATTTAAGAGTATAATGACCCTTTGTATACGCGGTGCTCTGGGAGTATCAGAAGGCGAATGCTATGGTTTAGATCTTAAATGTTTCCCAAAGGTCTGTGTGTTGAAGGTGTGGTCTCCAGGTAATGGGGCTATTGAGAAGTGGTGGAACCATTAGGTGATGTCTAATGAAAAGCAAATACGTTACTGAGAGTGTGCTGCCCTTGGAGTGGATATTAGGATTCTAGCTCCTTTCTCCCTTTTTGCTTTCTGGCCACCATGAAGCAAGCAACCCCCTCTACAACACACTCTTGTCACCATGACATCATCACCTCAGGCCCCAAAACGACCGAGCCAGCTATGGTATGAAGCCACTGAAATCTTGCGCCAAAGTAAACCTTTGCTCCTTTTAAGTTGGTTTTCTCAGGTATTTTATCACAGTGACAGAAAGCTGACAAGCAGTGAATGACCTAGGTCCCACCCATGAGAGGCAGATGCAGAACTAAGTGTGCACTTCTCCATACTAGAAGGCAGATACAGAAGATGGCACAGAATCAAGGTGAAGTGTGTGAGATCTCTGCTCTCACATTATGAGAATCTTCTATAATATATGTAGCACTCTTTACTTGATTTTGGATGAGGGGACTAGATACCAAATGTCGATGGCCTGGCACGGGATGCATGAGCCGTCTCAAACTAAGACGAAAAGGAATGAAGTTGACAGCAGCTGCAGGTCATGTGTCCACTCTACCCAGGACTTAAAGGACTACATGATCTTAACCTTTGACTTTTTCCCAAGAAAACCTGGTGCTTTGTGAATAGATGTAAAATTTCCCAATTTTTAAAAGCTGGTAACCATTATTTAAATATATAAAACACTGTGCTGGCCATAAAAGGCACTCTGTTAGGCTGGCCTAACAGATAGTGAGAGCACTCTCAGCCAAGGCTGGAGGTGGCAATCAGGGAGCTGCCAGAGGCTGAGTGATGCCAGATGTGGCTGGATAGCAAGATGCACAAGGTGAACACACCTTTCCGACAAGCCTCCCTATGCCGCTATGGGGAAAGGAGCTTGATTCTCTAAGCAGTGAGGACCACTGGAGATCCTGACAGAAGGGAAGAACCTTCCTGAGTTACTACAGGAACATTTGCCCCAACTGTCCTGTGCTCCACTTAGGCAGGCAGTGTGGAAAGGTGGCTTAGAAGATGAGCTCTGGTCTACACTTCCTAGATTTCAATCCTGGCTCCACATTTACTATTTGTGCAATGCTGGGCAAGTTCCTTGACATCTCCATATCTGTTTGCTCATCTCTCTCAGTCATAGGAATATCAAATATTTATGAAGATTGAATATGTTGTTGTTGTTTGGATATGAGGTATTCCCCCCCAAAGCTCCTGTATTAACACAGGAATGTTTGGAGATGAAAGGATTAGATTGTGAGAGCTGTGACCTAATCAGTGTGTCCTATTTTGTATATACTAACTGGGTGGTAACTGTAGGAGAGGGGTCATGGATGGAGGAGGTGGGTAACTGGGGGCATGCCCTGGAAAGGGTCATCTTCCCTGTGGTTCCTTCCATTCTCTCTCTGCTTTCTGGTCACCATGAATGGAATGGTTTCCTTCACCACACCTTTCCACCATGATATTCTTGACCCAGACCAATGGATCAGCCTACCATGGACCGAACATGATACCATTTGCCAAAATAAACTTTTCCTCCTCTTAGTTGTTCTTGTCAGATATTTTGATCATGTGACACAAAGCTGACTAACACAAATGGATTTAAAGGTGTGAAGCCTGACAATACCTGACACATAGTATTTATTCAATAAACATCTACTCTTATGAAAAGCCACTACCTCTTCATGAATGAGAGGCATCCTGAAAATTTGACCCTAGAATTTGTTTTAGAAACTTTCCCTGGTGCCTCCAAACCATAAATTAACTGTATGTTTTTAAAATTCCCTTAGAATAAGACTTGGACTTACTAAAGAATAAGAAAAGAGAGGCTGGAGCAGTGTCTCAACTGTTACAGCACTTGCCTGGTGTGCATGAATACATGGGTTCAAACCCCAGCATCATACATACAATGAAATGTTTGAGAAAAGAAAACCACATGAAAAACTAAACAAAATTGATTCTCTCTCTCTCTCTCTCTCTCTCTCTCACTGTCCTTTTCAAAAAAAAAAAAAAAAAAAAAAAGGAAAGAGAGGACAGGGCCAAAGGGCATTTGTTACCAACTACTCTTAAGTTCCTGGGAAGCAGCAGAGTCAATATCCACCCCAGAGTTTCAGAGAATTTCCCATCCTGCTTCGAAAAGTAATGGTCCCATTGTCTCAGAGTCACTCCCAAAATAGACTCTGACTCAAGATTTTAGGTGCAGTTGTTGAGCTGGGAAGTAGATTAATCACAGGGGGATCACATGGTAGGTCTATTAGTTTAGTTAGGAGATGACCTTAAGAAGCACTGAAAGCAAGAGGGGAAAGTGGGACACAGAAATGGAAGCGAGGTCATCACCAATAGTGACTGGGAGCCACCCAATGGATACCTGCTCTGAGTTGCTTGACCAAGAACAGAGAATTGGGGTTTTGTCATCCATTGGGGTTTTGACTCACATCCCATATTGGACAAGGGCAACTTCTAGCAGCAATCTACCCCCGTGTGTATGGGTAGTCCCAGCAGAGGTTCAGAGGGAGGTAGGCACCTGGGGTTGGCAGATGTCAGCATGCCCAGGGTCTTCCTGCAGGACTTCAGGTGAACTAAACCAGAGTGGAGGATCAAGAGCACCTACACCCCAAATTCTCCAAACAGACGCAGTCCCTGTGCAGATTGCTTCAGGTGGATCTCTTTTGTTCGAAGGAACAGATGCATTCAGGGCTCAATTAATGGGGCTTATTGCAGGATGCAGCTAATGGGGCTTATTGTAGGATGCAGACTTTAGGAAAGGAGGCGAAAGCACAGGCACAGCCATACAGCTCAGCTAACCAATTTCACCTCTTGAAGTTCTAATAGCCAAATCCCAGCAGATGAAATTTATAGAATTGTCTTTGGTTTAATCAGCTCCATTGGGTAGGGGTTAGGGTGCTTTAATTGACAACTCCAGAAGCACTGCCTGAGAACACAATTTGTGTGCAATGGGTGCCCTGTAAGGGAATGTGACAAGCAGCACTGGGATAGAAAAGTGGAGGTGCCAGGTAAGACTGGATCTCAGGCTAAGTTGACACAGGCAGCTGCAACTGATGTTTGTAGGAAATCTGAAAGTAAAGGGGTACCTTGGGGTGTGTCCCAAACTGAGACTTTTATAGTCCAGCACTAACACTGTCAGGGATCAACCTGGAGGAGAAATAAATACCTATATATCCCCAACTGGCATGGGAAATTGAGTGGCTTCAGTAGGTCCAGGCTGTCTCTGAAGAGTCACAGATGAAGACAATTGAAAGGACAGTGAAGCCAAGGAAGCATGCAATGGCACAGTGACAGGAGCCCAGGGCTTGGGGGGACATCATTGCCATTGGGGGTGGTAGTCAGGACTGTAGAGCATGGTGGAAACCATGGTATGTGAAGCATAAGCCACTACACACCCTCCTGTATAGTACCTGGTTTGATGGTGGATCCAAGAGATGGGTAGACTTTAAGGCACAGCTGCCAATAAAGCAATTAAATGTATTTTCATGCCATGTGCTGGTCATCTGCCAATCACAGCCTTATGAAAAGTCAGGCACAAAATATTTGTGCACAAAATATCAATTCTGCTATCTTTTGTGTCAGTTTCTACTTTCCCTTGGGGCAAAGAATCTGGTGCCTTCAAAAGACAAACACTTATTAAAACCATACAATTCTGCATAAAAGCTTCACTTGTCAACAAGCATCTTATTTATTGATCTGGCAGAGAGGTTTGTTGGGGGCTGGGTCAGCCTCTGAGGATGGAGAGGGGTGCTGATGGGGAAGGTGACAACAGAGCATTATAACCAGCATCCTGGGATGCTGTGAGTGACCTGACTGCCATCATGCCTGGTACTTGTCAGGAGGACAGAATCATCAACGTAGAAAAACATGAGCAAATTTTTTCTCAGCCTCAGAAATGCAACCACAATCTGGCAAATTTTAAATAAATACCCAGAAAAATACTTGGCTTCCTTTCTGTTTTTGATTTGAACAAGTTTTAGCGGATTTTTTAGAGGTCCCACAGGAGAATGGTGAAATTGAGGGTAAGAATCTCAGGCATCAGCCCAGAGCCCACACAGCCCTCTACACCCTTTCCTTTGCACTTTTTCCAGGCCTTTTCACATCTTGAGTTTTGGCTGTGGCTCAGACATCAGCAGGGTGCTGCACACTTCCATGAAAGTCTAACCAGTTGACACCCTCGCCCTCCAGCTACACCAATGGGAGTCCTTCTAGACCTGTTTCCCATGCAGAAGAATCAGCCACCTGCCTTTACACTCTTCTTTCCCTAAAGGGCTCTCAGCTACCACGGACAGCTCAGATAAGAGCTCCAAAGAAAGCAGGGCACAGTTCATACACTACACTGATTATTCACAATCCATCTTCCAACTCAGTGGGCCCATTTTCAGAC
Source organism: Aplodontia rufa (assembly GCA_004027875.1). NCBI lineage: Eukaryota > Metazoa > Chordata > Mammalia > Rodentia > Aplodontiidae > Aplodontia > Aplodontia rufa. The sequence continues at coordinate 16,880 of PVKS010030588.1, forward strand.
AGTAAAGAGATGGATTTTTCATGGTCTATCCAGGATCAGTTTCTTCCAATAGAAAATCAGTCACTTTTGGGTGAACTCCACCTCCTTCTTGGTCTTAACAGTGGTCACTTAGCGTTGGAGAGCTCTTTAGGGCTTGTGAACACCCAAATGGGGCCCCAAGAGATTGTGGTCTTGAGCCTTAGTATTTGCTTCCACCTAGCACTGATCCGTTGAGAAATGCAAAAGAGGTAAGTTCAGTATAAAGTTCTAATCATGGCTTTTCATCTCTCTCTCAAAAGATTTTCCCTTCCTTTCCTCCTTTCCAAGCAGCATCTGGGTAGAGCAGGAATGTAAGGCAGACACCTTGTGTCCTGTATGCACCTTCTAATGCTCCTCCAAGCTGGACTTCAGCCCATCTCTATCTGTCTGTCTCCTTGTCCACCCCATCTTACCACCCTGTCTCTCTCGCTCTCACACACACTTTCTCTCTCGGAACCTCTTCCTTCTCTGTCACTCTGACACACTCTCTCTCTCCCTCTTTCCTGTCTTTCTCTATTCCTTTCTCCCCAACTGTCTTCTCTCTGACCTCCCTTTCTCTCCCTCTTTCTCTTACACAATTTCTCTCCTTGTCTCTCTCTCCCACCTCTAAGTATTGGGCATGCCTCTCTCCTTCTCTTTTCTGTGAGTTGAGAATTTCCTCTCCTCCTCTCACTGCAGCTGAATCTAAAGATTAGGCTCTTAAGTCCTTCTGCTTGCCTTGGGAATAGAAAGAAAGTCGTTAAATCTAGGAAACCATTTTCTCTTTCCAAAAGAAAAGAAAAATCCAAATTTTAAAACTATATCTGTGCACACAAAAAATCCATCTTCGAGCTCAAAAACTGCATGCACTCTTTCTCCTTGAATGCCTGCCATGGCCTCTTTAGCCTCCCATAAGCAAAGGTTACCTCCCGAGGGGGTTCTGTACATAAGGGGAGGTGCTGAGGAAACATTTTGCAGCACCACTTATGGGAAACTGGCCCTTTCTTTTCTGAATCTCCCTGCCCAGCACTCCCATTCAGAGGACTCAGAGAATTCAGACTTTGTGCACTTTTTTTTTTTTTTGGTTGAGGGGCAGAATTCCAGTGCAAGAAGTGGACCTTCCTCATGGAGGGTGAGCACAAGCCAGAATATAGGACTCAGGGTCCTGCCACAGCAGCGACTGGGCATCTGACACATGGAACCAAACAAAGCACCACTGCTTCCCACCTGTTGGCTGCAGGGTATCCTGAGACACTGCTGGCATGCCACCTTGTGAAAGTCAAAGTTCTCTAGGTGCTCTGACTGCAGCAGTTGTGCTAGTTAGACCTGTTCTCCTGATATATTTTAATAACCACTCAGAATGCTCAACCAGAGCTCTGTGCTCAATGCACATATATTCAAGGGACCATATTTACAGTGCATATGGCTTAAGTTTGTATTATTTTAATGCAAACATTTACTGAATTGTTACTTACAAAGAATATTATTTTGAAAGGCTGAGGGTGTAGCTGGGTACAGTACCCAGCATATGCCAATGCAAAGTCCTGGGTTCAACCCCATCAAGACAAAAAATATTTTTTGTGGTCATAATTCTTAACCAAAGACAGCTTCATGGATTAAGACCTTAGTTTGTTTTTTTTCTACATAAACTGTTTTATTAAACTGTTCAGCATTTTTGAAAATTTTTATCATCCATTTTAAAAAATGACTATATTTACAGTCACTGTAAATGCTCCTGAGAATACTCAATGTAAGAGAACAAATGAGTTATAAAAATAAATTTTTTAAAACCTGATTTTCACACATGCTGTGAAACCATCTGTCAAGCTCAGTGCAAGTTTCTGTCCTATCATAAACTGTAGGAGGCTCTAGTGTAAAAATTAAACAAGATTAGGGCAACAGGAAAAATATCTATTGTTCCAGGGTCAACTTCATTTTGGAGAGTTTTCTAGCATGTGCTGTTGACTGAAAATCCTGAGTTATGAGTGGTAACCTGTCATTTTCAGACTGGTCTCCACAAGGCATGGTGGGTACTGATCTCATTAGAAAGCTGAGGACTAGCCAAGTCCCCAAACATATTGGATAGTGAAGGCCCCTCCTGGTTCAACTCTACTGGGGGTAAGAGTATGTCTGACATTTAGGGCAGGTACCTCTGGGCAGAGTGAACACCTGCATGGTGTTCTCTTCATTTTCTCCATAAGGACACATCATCAGCCACACACTTCACATATCCTTAGCAGGTCTCACCCCTTCCTTCTGGCACCAGTATACTTTCCGAACTGTCTGATAGGTTCTGAGCCCTCCTGTGTTCCCATTTTTCTCCCCAGGACACTACCCTACTCTTCACTCATCTCATCTCCTGGGATCTGGTGATACAGTTTGGATATGGTTTGACTTTGTCCCCCACGAAGGTACCTGTTTGGAAACCTGGGTCTCCAGTATGGCAATATGGAAGGTGGTGGAAACTTTAAGAGGTAGAGCCTAGTGTGAGGTGATTAGGGGATTGGGAAGATGCCCTCATGGATCCCAGAGCTCTCTCTGAGCAAATCTTCATAAGAAAACCCAGACCCAGACCGTAATTAGCTCTCTGGATTCCTGTTTGGGAGTGCCATTTCTTCCTCTTGAATGTGAACCACCATATGATGCTTTCACAAAGAGGGTCCTTACCAGAGCTGAGCATCTGATGTAAGCGCTTTGCCCTTAAATCTCTAGAACTGTGAGTTAAATAAAGCTCTTTTCTTTATGAAGTTAACCTGTCTCAGGCGTTTTGCTTTAGGAACAGAAACAAACTATTTGACCCTTTTCTTTCCCTCTCTTTCTCTCTCTCTCGCTCATGCAGTGGCATGCTTGCTTTTTTCCCCTATGAGTGAATATGACTCTGCTTCCTGATTACCATGTCCTGAGCTGTTTCCTCTTCCACATCTTTCTACCTTGATGCTCTGACTCACTTGGGCCCAGCACTATGGAATCTTCCATCTATGGACTGAGACCTCTGGAACCATGAGCCCCACAAAAAAACCTGCTTTTTCTCTTCTATATGATTTTTGTCAGGTCTTTTGATCACAGAGACATAAAAGTAGACTAAAGCACCTTCTAAGTCCCAGCCGTATTCCTGTGCTATCTTCATCATTTGAGGCAGCCTATCTCTTTGTACCAAAGGTCTGCCTTCTGTGTCAGCCTTTCTTCTTCCACATGACTTTTCCATGTCTGCTTTGGTAATTCCTTGCTGGTCTCTCAGCAACTGCCTGCCTGAGTGATCCCACTGCCATTCCCCTTTTGTCTGTTGATCTACCCAGGTGACTTGGCAGAAGATCTTCCTCCTCGGAACTGCTCAACCACAGGTGCCACAATCTATTTTAACAGTTGATTATCTCAGGAGGGAGGAAATTGAATCTTTATTTTCACTAACCTGAAGTTGAAATTTGGCATTTCTTTCTATCATGAATCAAGACAACACGCCAGGGTTTTATTATCATGACCTGTGTCTTTATCTCCCATAGAAATCAGAAATGTTTTCATATCATGTCATGCATTTAAATATATCTTGAAATGCCATTTGTACTCCCACTGCCCTGAAATCACAGAAGTTATGACACCTGTCATGGGAACCTGTTCTTGATGACTAATAAAGGGCATACATATTGCTGTGCTTACATAGATTAATGATTGTGTTTCAGTGGAATTGATTTCTCAAAATTAAATGCTGCATGTTTTATGTTAAGCACTTAACAGTGTTCTTTCAGAAAGGGCATATATGTGATTCACCAGATTGCAAAAGGATTTCACAGCACAGAAGTTCAGTCCTCATATTTGGACAGATTCTGTGAATGATTGCAGACAGCCTTTAAAATATACAACCTGTCTCCTCTGTAAACATGGTACAATTCTGTCAGCTATCAGTTTCAATCAAAGGCACATCAAAGCTTTGGGATAGGGAACTTATACAGAAACAACAGGAATTGGGGGAGTGGGCAGGGTGGGGTGGGGGAATGGCTTGTATTAACATCCTGATCAACATAAGCTTCATCTCAACTTTCTCCACAGAATGCCTTAACCTGTTCCCACTCTATAGCCTACCATGAGGACCAGCATGGTCACATGCAGAATGTTCCAGAATCCAGAGGGACAAAGATGTCATAACTTTTTGGAGAATAAGGCAAAACAAAGGAGATATTTAAAGTATTAACAGGAGATAGTCAGAAGCCTATGAGGGTAAGCAAACAATCGATGGTCAGATGGACAGGAATTCTCCAGTATGCATTAGTCCACCTCAACAAGGGTGTGAACTTAGTGCTATTAACTTCTGGACAGGCCGTAAAGAAGACTTGTGCATTTTAACATTAGACAAATCAGGAAACTGAGGCAACTGAGGCAATACCAGCAAACTGGAGAAATCAAGAAACAAAGTAGAAATTTGGAATCTCGAAAGAATAGAAACCATTGACCCCACCCTGGACTGACCATCCCACCTGGCAGAGAACATTGTGAGACAGGAATGAAATCAGTAGTAACAGGGGTTAACAACAGTTAATAAAAGAGGCATCACAATTAAGTCGTGTGCACAGGGACTCTGGAGTTCTGTAACTCTCACTGAGCTTCTGGAAAGCATGGGGCTGCTCTTTCATTGACAAAACTAAATAGGAACTGAGAACTGAGGTTCACCAAGAAACTGCACACTGTTAAGGGAACACACCAGTACTGGCTATGTGGGGTCTGGGGAGAAGCACACATGCTTGGGTCTGCTGTCCCTTATCTAGGAATGGTGCAGATCTAGGCACAGCTCAGTTCTTGCATTCAGGTACATGTGTAGCCATCACCACTATTTTTATATCTAACTCCATTTTAGGCACCAGTGGGTCCTTCTCCTCACTTTCTATGGCTTATTCCCATTGGCTTTGTAAATTTCAGAATTAAGAAATATAACAAACAAAGAAAGGGTTGGGTAGCAAAAGTTTGTTTACATATTCTTTTAGGAATTCAAAACACATTTCCCATAGAAACAATGGAGATACAGATACAAAGGTGAGATGTCTCCCTTCCTTCTTCCTCCACCCAAAATATTTAGCCTGATTTTCTGAAAGCACAGTATCATTTCATCAATAAAGTGTTCCTGAAACAATTTCTTTGTTAATGGAACAGTAGTCCAATGCTTTGGAATGAGTAGACCACAAGCTCAGTTCCTGAAATAGTACATTTTAAGTTGAAATTCAGATGCCTAGTATTTTTGTAGGAAGGTACAGTGGTCTTAAAATATGGCCCCCAAATATTTTGCTCTCCTCTCTTCGAGAAGCAAGTCTATGTTCTCTCCTCCTCTTGTACCTGGACTCTGTGACTACTTGATGAAAAGAATATGGCAGAAAGGATACTGGGCCAATTAATTTTATGAATACATTATTACCCTGAGACCTAAATCAGACAGAGATAGCCCAAAAAAGGAAACTAGAAATCAAAATCCTTAATAAATATAAACATAATAATCCTTACAAAACATTAGCATCTAGGTGTGCTGGCTATTATTTGAGCTCAGGAGTTGAGGGTCAGTCTGGACAATGTAGACTTTATTCATTAAACCATCAGTATGTTTCTGTCAGAAATAACCCAACTTCCATGTATAACTATAATGCTTTAATAAAAAATATTAGCAAATAGTATTCTGTAATATATAAAAGCAATAACTAAAATACCATGATCAAATGGGGTTTTCCCAAGAATGCAAGGTTGAATCAAGATTTAGAAAGGAATCAATACAATTCACCATATTAACAGACTAATAAATAATCACACAGTTTTACCAATAAGCAAGAAAACATTTCAACAAAATTCAAGACCTATTCATGTTGAAAAAAATTCTCAGATATATAGGAATATATATCTGAGAGAACTTTTCCAACTTGATGAAGAACATCTACAAAAATCTAGGCTCCCTAGGTTGTGTCCCTGGCAACATGGGGGTTGGGAACTTATACCTGCTGGCAAGGTGAAGATCTTGGCTGGCTACTCAGCCTTCTGTAACACCTGGGCTCCTATGGGATTCCCCAGTCAGCTTTAATTGATGCAACTAGGGGTAGGATCACATTTTTTTCCTGTGGTATTTGACTAAAGTAGAAGAGCTATCATTAAAAAAGTTCTGTCTTGTCTTTCCTAGCCCTTTGGCTAGAATGCACAGACCTTTGGTTGGACGTTTATCAGTGTATGTTGACATTTCTGGGCTATTCACTTCTTAATCCCAATTTTGGGATAATTAAGTAAAAAAGAAAGTTCTGGAACTCACCATTACATCACCCATGAGTCATGAGGCTGCCTTCTCTCCACCTTTCAGAGTCTGGTTTGTTTTACATATTCTGTTCAGAATTGTTTCAGTCCTTAGCAGGAGAAATAGGAGAAGTGCATCTATTTAATATTCCTGGAAGAAGACATTGAATATTTTTGAAAGTTCTTGATTTTGCCTCACTTTATTACTTGGGTGGATGCAGACATCTAGAGTGTACCTCAGAGTCTGAAAGTTTCGATGCACTAACCTTGATTTTCCCCATATTGCTTTCTAATGTAATTTTCTTCCTCTGGTCTTCTCTGACTTTGTGTCAAGTCTCAAGATGCTTCTTTCTCTCAAGAATTCTAAGACCTCATGAAGTTATCCTGGTATGAATGCTTCACATCTCCTTTGAGGGCTACTCTTTTCTGCAGAGGTAGGGGAGGCAGTAATTGAACCCAGGGGCACTCAACCATTGAGCCACATCTTTAGACCTAAAAAACTCAGCTAAGTTGCTAAGACTGGCTTTGAACTTGGGATCCTATTGCCTCATCCTTCCAAGCCACTGGGATTACAGATGTGCACCACCACATCTGGCTGCTGGAAACTGTTAAGGCTCTTTCATTCTGGAAACTTATGATTCTGGTGGAAGAGAATTATTCTGCTATGTATTTGATAAGTTCTTAATCTTCTCTTGACTATTTCTGGAACTTTCAAGAGCCAGATGTTGTATCTTATGGATTGCAACTCCATGTTTGTGTCTTTTCCCCTCATCCTCCTCTTCTCCTTCTTTTGTTTGTTTTGCTTTCTGACATAATCTATAGTTATGATAAGACTATGGACTGAATTTTTTATCTTCCAAAATTTATATGTTGAAATTCTGTGCCCTGAAATGATTGTACAGGGGATAGGACCTATGGGAAGTGATTAAGCTATGAAGACAAAGCCCTTGTGGTTGCATAAAAACAGATCCAAGGGCTGGAGCTCGGTGGTTATGGCGCTTGCCTGGCATATGCAAGTACACAGGTTCAAACCCCAGCACCCATGTACACAACTAAGTGTCAGAGCAACAAAAAGCCATGTGAAAAACTCAATAAAAGTTGATTCTCTCTGTCTCTATCTCTCTCTCAC